>VWPV01002133.1:0-19552 GCA_013389885.1 Geococcyx californianus | reverse complement strand
CTGTCTACAACTGCCTGAAAGGAGGCTGTGACGGGGTGGGGGCTGGGCTCTTCTCACAGGTGACAGCGATGGGACGAGAGGAAATGGCCACAAGTTGTGCCAGGGGAGGATTAGACTGGACACTGGGAAGAATTTCTTCCCTGAAAGGTTGGTCAGGGGTTGGCACAGCTGCCCAGGGAGGTGGTGGAGTCGCCATCCCTGGAGGTGTTTAAAAGCTGGGTGGATGAGTTCCTTAGTAACAGGGTTTAGTGGGAAGACAGGCACGGTTGGACTCGGTGATCTCAGAGGTCTCTTCCAACCTTCTGATTCTATGATTCTGTTCTGAGTACTCATGACATCTACGGTCTCCAGTGTTCCTCTTTCAGGCAGGGAGTTAAACAAATGTGAAAGAACCAACAAAATTAAAATAAATTAACTGCCTGCCCAGCTTTTCCCTACTGTCTTCTTCCTTTGCCCCATTCAGTTAAAGTTAGAAGCATTACTGATGTAGCTATTCCAGCATCCTCAAAGCACACAGAGCTGCAATTCTACAGGAGATGTTAAGGTGGCTTTTCTCAAACTTGATGCATCTCAAATCTAAATTATTTACCGTGAAAGAGAAGCGAAAGAATTTAGGGGGCTCTGATAAAATATTAAAGTGTCGAATCTTGTGAGTACCAATTAGTCATTCCTCTGGGGGAAAAAAGTTCCAAGAGAAATACTTCTATTAATCAAAAAAGGCATGTATTTGGCTGAAAAAAAACCCTAGACAATTGTGATACAAAATACTTAAGCAGTTTTAAAAATTCAGTGCTCTAAAATTATGCCAAGACTGCTAAAAATTCCACTTTCACAACCACCACCATGGTCAATAAATAATTTTCCAAATAAATCCAGTGGATTGCCATGCAAAAATGTGTCTTCTACAGTTTAATCTCGCAATAATGCTTTTTACAGTATGTCTTCCAGCCCAGATTTGCTTTTGTTATTTGCATTCTGACCATTAAGCACAATGGTTATAAATCATACAGTTCATTTTTTTATACCTGAAATATTTCATGTTGCAGCCCTACTGATGACTTCTCAACTATGATTATCAAAGTTATTTGCATATATGATGTCCATATAGTTCTTCCAAAAAACCTCCAAGCCAAACCAAGTGAAGTCAGTGACAGTAATCCGAGTAAAAGAATTCTGAACATTTACTGATATGGCCATAACCGGGCAGACTGCAGATGAAGTGGATTGATGCATGCACACAGGGTTTCAGTACGAATCATAGAATCATGGAATGGTTTGGGTTGGAAGGGAGCTCAATACCTAACCAGTCCCTCCCCTGCCACGGGCAGTGGCACCTCCCACTGCATCAGGGGGCTCCAAGCCCCATCCAACCTGGCCTTGAACACCTCCAGGGATGGGGCAGTCACCACTTCCCTGGGCAACCTGGGCCAGGGCCTCCCCACCCTCATCAGGAAGAATTTCATCCCAATGTCCAATCTAGATCTCCCTCCTTCCAATTTAAAGCCGTTCCCCCTCATCCTGTCACACCAGGCCCTTGTGTAAAGCCCCTCCCCAGCTTTCCTGGAGCCTTTTCAGTACTGGGAGCTGCTCTAAGGGCTCCCTGGAGCCTTCTCCTCTCCAGGCTGAACAACCCCAACTGTCCTCTAAGCAGAGGAGCTCCAGCCCTCACATCACCTCCATGGCCTCCTCTGGACCCATTCCAACAATTCCATGTCCTTCTTATCTTGGGGATTCCAGAACTGGACACAGTACTCCACTTCCTTGCGCTGCTTTTGTATGAGTCAGTCAGTCCTGAGTCTGCAATGGAAAAAGAATTCACAGAAGAGGTTTTAAGGAAATCTGTCGAGTTTCCTGGCCTTTTCCAGAAATACACCTAGGAAAAGGAACTATCCTGCTACGTTGTTTACTGCTGTTCCTACTTTTGGAAAGCAATGAGCATTTAGACAGCAATCAATGTAGACACCAACCCATGAGCTGGGATCATCAAGGCCAAATACTCTGATGGAGCATCATCATCAGAAGGGAACCGCAGCAGAGAACTTCTACTGGCAAAGATTTACTTCTTACAGGGAACTGTGTAACAGCTATGCAAGACTTCTGTCTCACCACCACTCACTTCCATCAGAGTTGCCATTACAGCTGCTGAGATCTTCAAGACTGCCCACTGCAAAGTTCTTCTGCCTACACGCTAGTCAAGAGCATGTAGCACAAAACATTCCATGTGGGCACCAAACTAGGCTTTGATTCTGGGTTTCCACTTGGGAAGTCAGAGCATGGTCAGAGTCGAACACTCAAAATGAACGGTGTTCTTCCCAAAGCTTGAGTCTGAGCTAGATGACAGAGAGTTGTTTTGTTACTTTCCAAGTGTTACCATTATTTAAAGGCAAGTCTGTGAAAATATTTGTACAGTCAGTAAGTTACTTGGGAGGCCACAGCAACTAAAATATTTTTTGGTTCTTATAAGAAAAAAAACCAGTATGTAATTTCAGTCCAGAGGCAAAGATCATCTTAAAAGTGGAAAGTCTGGCCAAGCTGTTAACTGAAGTCACAGATTTTGAGAGGCAACTTTAACTCCACATCAATTAACCATCGCTAGCTCCACTCCAATAAACCGACCTTTACTACAACTACACTATTTTCAGCCCTAGATATTTTCAGGAGTAGATGGCGTCCTTGCTTGACTTTTACACAATTTTGGATCCCAGGTTCTCTGTCTCTAACAGATTTTCAGACGACATTAGAAGAGCCTCTGAAATAACATCAGTCAAGTTTTGCGTGCGCGGCTATTTGCACAAGTCAGTTCTTCAGTTTTACAAGACAATCGGCTAGTTAAACATCTGTCTGCTCCACTCTGAGCAGCTGATGAGTGCAGGAGACCTTTGATCATTCAACAAAGCTTGTTCCCTCCTGGGTAGAATCCAGCAACCACCATAAATGAAGCATTCCAAGTTTTGCTTTTTCCCAGTCTTCAAGCACTGGTTGCGTTATCATGTGTCTCAGTGCCATCCACACCATAACAAACACAACAGAAATAATCGGAGGCTGAAGAGCTACAGCATCTCCTGCAGAAACATAAACACAAACTACCAACATTTTCTGTTGTTCAAGCCAAGCAAGTGTATGCAGTAATTATCCATATAGGATGACCATGGGTTTTGACTGTGCCATGATGACAAAACTATACAACGAGTTCATTTACTCGAACATTGTTTTTTAAAAAGAATTCATTTGTAGAAATAAAGGTTAGAAATTACGTGAAAAGCACGATATTCCACCTAGTGCTCCATCTCTAGTGTAAAGATTAAAAGCTTCAACCAGCACGAAACAGAGCTGTTGTTATGATCTGTAGCATCTGTATAAAAGCGATTAGTTCCAACTCCTGCCCTATGAGATTAGCACTTCTACTTTCATGTTTTGTCACCGTTATAGTAAAAAATTAAGAGACACTGGTGGCTATCACTGATATTTCCAACCCTGCAGAATAAAGTCATTCCTGAAGCAGATCTGCGATTGCTTTTTTTGCGCACACAGTAGACAAATCACAAATGCAGTTTCCCATGAAGCTGCCAATATTTAATAGTGTTTAATGATGCACTATGTATCTGAGTGGGAAAAGGGCATAAGCATCTATCTAGAGAACAAATTTGTTCATCAGCTCCAGTACAGTTTTCTTCCTTGCCTTCCTGCCTGAATGTGGGCTGCTGTACCAGAGAATGGGAGTAACACACAGCCTGTGGGCTATTTATTTGCTGAAATACCATCTCGGACGAGACAATCCTAGGGAAGAAACAGGAGGCAATTCTGAAAACAGCGAAAGCAACAAATGCACTGTAGAATAAATAACACACACACAGGACGCAGGAGTAATCTCAGTGGTAACTTGGTAGAGCTACCTATGGCAACCCATGCCACCTCTCCTAGGTTGCATAAAACGCTCCTGGGGTGTTGCTGCCCCGTAGTAGCTCAGATCGTAGCTAGACTGCCCCCCATGGCTGCTTCATCATCTTCATCAACTGTCACAGAGGGTGGTTATCTTTCCATTTATTTAGCTGTATGTGTGCATGCACAGCAGAAGGAACAAGCAATACAAGGCTCATTTTTCCCCAGCCCATTCAGTTTGGAAGAGATTCTTCTCTAGTTCAGTGCACAAAGTGCTCTGGCTTCAGCCTCTTTTCTATTTGGCACAAAATCAAATTGTATTTAAAACAAATCCAATTCTTCTATAAGAGTTGCATCTCAATAAATTGTGTCTTACCCCTTTTCCCTATCCACATTCAAAGGAAGAGAGCACTGCATGGCTTCCAAAGACATTCCCAGTTGAACATTACTTTCCATCTGTACATGTTTCAACTTTCAAAACCATAGTCAGTATGAAAAAAAAGCTCAGCAAAGCAGCAAGGTTGTCTTACCGTATTATATTCACTTAATAATCATAAGCAATTTCTCAGAGAAGTCCTCCAGGCACAGTTTAAATGTTAAAGCAATTCTTCCTTCATTTTAAGCATCCACTGATGCAGAGCTGATAGCCCAGCTCATTAAAAAGTATAAGGCACTCTTTCAAGAAATACCATAATTTATCAGGCAGAGTTTAGTCACGCTCCACCCAGTGGCCTGCACGCACAGCACTAACTGCCTCTCACGCTTCCCAAATCCGGGACTGAAGTCCCTCAGTTTTAGGGTCAGCTGCCCATGGTTCATGGAGTCACACGGCAAAGCTTCCTGCTACAGCGACCAACGCATCACCTTCTACCTGCAGTTCTTCAAGAGGCTTAGCTACATTTAGAAAAGCATTAATCACACTTTGTAATGATTTTTTTGGAAACTTTACAATATTTACATAGCCCAAAGATTCACACATTAATTCAAGGACTTGTGTCCAAAACATTGTCAGAGCTCTCCCTTTGTGCTGCTGAACATTGGCTGTTTGTCAGTTGATTTGATATGCCAATGATTATATCTCACACGTGGACCATGCAAAAAATAACAGGTAAATCAAAGAATCGTGACCTGGGTTGAGGTTCAATCCAGTCTCCAAATTATTCTTTTGAAGGACAGTGCTTCATTTCTTGCAAGTGTTCCCCAACAGACAGGACATATAGGTCTTTGGACTCATGCAAGATGGCAATGGACCACCTCTCCTACCCATCAGAAGGTATCCTTTCAAGAAAACAGGGATCAGAAGAAAGTGGTAAACCCTTCCCAAGCACTAATTAAGAAGATGCACATTTGGGACCATGAAACAATCATAAAAATCATTTAAGGAAAAGACCTCTAAGATCAACAAGTCCAACCTTCAGCCCAACACCACCATGCCTACTAAACCATGTCCAGAGTGCCACCTCTACATGGTTTTTGAACATCTCCAGGGATGGTGACTCAATCACTGCCCTGGGCAGTCTGGTCCAGTGATTCACCACTCTTTCAGTAAAGAAATTTTACCTAATATCCAATCTGAAGCTCCCCTGATGCAACTTGTGGCCACTTCCTCTCATTCTATCATCTGTCACTTGTGAGAAGAGCCCAGTCCCCACCCCGTCACACCCTCCACCCTCCTCTCAGGCAGTTGTAGACAGGGATGAGGTCTTCTCTCAAGTCTCCTCCAGGCAAAACAGCCCCAGCTCCCTCAGTCTCTCCTCTTAGGGCTTGTTCTCCAGCCCCTCCCCAGTCTCGTTGTCTTCTCTGGACACGCTCCAGCCCCTCAACGTCCTTCTTGGAGTGAGGGGCCCAAATTGACCCCAGCACTCGAAGTGTGGCCTCACCAGCGCTCAGCACAGGGGCACAATCCCCTCCCTGCTCCTGCTGGCCACATTGGGTCTGACACAGGCCAAGATGCCACTGGCCCTCTTGGCCACCTGAGTCACTGCTGGCACATGTTCAGCTGCTGTCGAACAACACCCCCAGGTCCTTCTCTGCCAGACTGCTTCCCATCTGCCAGTGGTGCCTCTAGTAACCTGGGTGCCACACCTAAAGTGCAGCACTAGGTGCTATGCTGCACATCCAGAGTACATTCCTGACCCCCACTGACACTGCAAACATCCCATTGCTCTGCCTACGGCTTCAGGTTGCTTCCGGGAAGAAAAGCTTTTTAAAATAAAGTCCACTAGAAGGAGATTAACTGCCCTTAAAAAATAGTTAACAATCTATTTGCTTGTTATGGAGTGGCCCGTCCGTGTGCCAGATGAGCGCTGGAGAAGATGCTATGCATTAAATAATGCCGTTTAAAATCCGTAAGCCTACTTATGACTAGTTTGAGACACACAAATATCTACAGCTTATTCTGTTCAAGGATCCTCTGCTCTCAAAATGTCCATTCAGCAGCCCTGTCAGATACTGTTTCACAATACTACAGGCTCACTTATTCATAAACAAATCATTAACATTCTTGACATAAATCCATAGCGTACAAACCTCAGCTATGATAGTGTTCTACTACATTTGCTCTGCCTATCATGAATGGGCCTTCTGTTTTCACCAAAAAAAGCCACCCTCAAAAAATAAAAGGCAAATTATTCTGTGTGAGAAAACCACCGGGATGAGATGCTTATGCATCGATAACAAACTAATTATCGAGTTCATAGAGTAATAAACCTGGTGTGCATTTAGTGATAGGGACTGCCACAACTTATGCAAGAAATTTTCTTTCTAGAACTGTAATAATTAAGAAACTCTAATGATAAAATACTCCATTACAGATTTTTAACATTTCTTCAGCTACAATGGGAACCTTTTTCACGTGGCTGTTTCTCCACACAGGCACAAGAACCATCTGAAAAGACCCTCTAGAGCCCTTCGGCATCCACTTACTGCCAGGGTTTTACTGACAGCCCTGAATCAGAGCTGTTTTCAGCCAAGCTCCGAAACAATTCAGGTCCATTTTTACACACATATATCACAGCTTAAATCAGGCTAATTAAAATGAATGGAGCAGCTTAACGAATGTGTCAGGACCAGGCTGCTTACACCTGACTACATTCTGCATAGACAGCAGCACAGAGCAACTGTTTAAATCAGGGCTTCCCCAAAACCACCGCCCAAAGGTACAACCTCCAAAGGTGCCCCAAAAAGGCTTTGGCATGCTGGCAGTATCGCCCTTGCAGAGGGCATGGGATATGGCAGGATGGGATTCCCCACTGAGGCTGGTCCACAGCAGGGAAGTGCTCCTGTAGCACCTCTGGGTACAGCCCACGCATCACTGCATGGCAGCCAGCCACCAGCAAAGCTTCGGCCAGCACAGGGTTAAACCCTCCACTCTTCATTCGCTACCTCACTAGATCTGAAGCACTAAATGCCTCCTTGAACGGCCATATTTAAGTAATTAAAAAAAAAAGAGAGAGAGTGGGAGATGGTTAAACTTGCTATTGACGCCCTTGGGAAATACACTCCTAAGAGCTGGACTTCTCCCTAGATGGATAAACAGTAAGCAGACTGCCTTTCTGTGCTGGCTGCCAGCTCAGCCCAGGGAATAAAAGATGTTTTCCATTCCGGAAAAGATACATGTGCATTGAAACACTGAATATTTAGCAAGGCCTCATTCCTGCCAGAAATCAGACCCTTACTTACTGTGCAGTGCACATCTCTGTGGGCACTGGTGGCTGCTCCCATTGGGGAAAAATAAGCACATGGAAGTTTTGCAGAAATAAGACCTTTGTTACAAAAGGGTGCACATATTTACAGTTACACTACAGAAGTTATTAGGGGCTTGTTCCCTCTTTTTCCTGTTTCAATTGGCGTGATTTCTCCACTTACAGCTTGCTTTCATTCCAGTTTTGTGATAACTCAACTGCAGCACACTCAGGTATTAATACATACATTAATATATTAATACATACAGCATGAATAGCTGGCAGGCTTTAGGTCTGACCTTCTGAGGGATGTTCTGCAATGTAGGAAAGCGAGTCTACAGCATGTATTTATGGGTCTTACTCTGTACCCAGCCTTCCAAAACATTTCAAACTTGGCTTTGCCAGAGAACACAGTTACTGAGGTGTCAGTTGCTTGACTTTTGGCACCACAGAGGTCACCAACCCTACCAGTGCTTGCTTTCACCCCGATCTCCTGAAGTTGTAACTCATCTGTTCGCATGGAAACAGTCACGGCTGAAAGAGTGTGAGGGATGAGAACATTTAGGAATCTTCTCGTTTGCCACATCTCAGAATTACCGTTTAAGATGTTGACTGCAACAGCAACAGATAAAAGCCAACTTAAAAAAAAAGCAACAACAACTTAAGACAGGAGAAAATCACACATAATCACACATCTATAGAAAACAAAGCACCACAGAAATCCCAGATTCTGAGGGTCAGGCTACACTGATGCATGATTTAAAAGAAGGCAAACAGCTCTGCTAGGAATCAGTGAGGAAATCAGACAAGTTAAGCAGTTGTTTGCTGTAGGATACAACAGCAAAACGACACTGCAACCTTAGTGTCAGGACACCCCAGAGATGACCACGTAGCAGAGCTGCCCAGGAAGCACCCCGTTAGGAAATACACATCGCACAGACTTGCTGAGCGGTGGCAAGGATAGAGCAGGAGTGAAAGCAACTAGAGAAGACTTGAAAAGTCTGAGGGAAGATTTGGAACAATTTCATCCTGAGGAACAGGCAGCTCGAGGCACACGCAGGGCAGCTTGCTAAGAGGGGGCAATGCCAGCAGAACACTGCCGATAGAGCGTCAAAAGTTCCTACACTAGCCCATGCGGAAATGCAAGTGGCAAAGCCAGAAGACAACAGCGAAACTCCTGCATTAATGGGGAGACTGAGCAGAAATCCCAAGGGCACACATTTGCCACCTTTGATTTCTCATTTTCTGGAAACATCAGTATTGTCAACTTTCCTGGCATAAAAACCATCTTCCTAGCTCTGTAAACCAACAGCTGCACGTCACCTGGTACTCCTGGAAGTTGCTCACTAACCTAGTCAAGAAGCTTAAATAAACACTAAACTTGTGTTTCTAAAGGTAAAGCTGGTCCTCAAAATCTGTCTCTCACTGGCTGTGCTCTGCAACACGTCTCATGGCAAACTCCAGCTGGTGCCTGCGTGACTGCGTGTGGTATGCAGCCACACTTACCTCCTTCAGCAGCCACACTTACCTCCTTCAATCATTAATGCTGCTGTGGTGAGACCTCACCTGGAGTCCTGTGCCAGTTCTGGAATCCCCAGCATAAGAAGAATATGGAACTGCTGGAACAGGTCCAGAGGAGGCCACGGAGATGCTGCAAGGGCTGGTGCCCCTCTGCTGTGAGCACAGGCTGGGAGAGCTGGGGGTGTTCAGCCTGGAGAGGAGAAGGCTGCGGGGGGACCTGAGAGCAGCTCCCAGTACTGAAAGGGCTCCAGGAAAGCTGGGGAGGGGCTTTGCACAAGGGCCTGGAGTGACAGGATGAGGGGGAATGGCTTTAAACAGGAAGAGGGAAGGTTTAGATCAGACATTGGGAAGAAATTCTTCATCATGAGGGTGCTGAGGCCCTGGCCCAGGTTGCCCAGGGAAGCTGCGGCTGCCCAATCCCTGGAGGTGTTCCAGGCCAGGTTGGATGGGGCTTGAAGCCCCCTGATCCAGTGGGAGGTGTCCCAAGGGATTTGGAACCGCACGGGCATTGAGTTCCCCTTCCAACCCAAACCATTCTATGGTTCTATGATTCTAAAACACCCAAGGCACAATCCTTAGGCCCCCAACCCAGGAGCAAACACCATCAGTACCTTAACAGCAATTTCAAACAGGAGCAAAGCCAAGCCTGAATCCTTGGATTATCCTTTGCAAAATCCCAGCATCGGCATTCAAAAAAGAAAAGATCAAACAGGTCGGCTCAGACAGACCGTTACTTCTGTATCTATTTTTATTAACACAAGGTACATAAAACTGAGAAAAATGAGGAAGTGCTAGAGAAACACGTAGTGATCTTAACCACAAGGGCAAACTAAAAGTATGAACCTATCCTTCTCTTCAGCCAGAAAACATTTTCAAGCTATTTCTTTTACAGCTGGTTACTGGGTAGGAAAATCTTTATAGACAGAAAATATTTTCTTTTCCAGACAAGTCCATAAAATCAAGCACAGAGCAGAGTGTACATTCTGATGAGAATTAATCACTTGTTTACTGTGGTCGTTCAATACACAGCTGATCCCTACGCATCATCTAAACAACTTGTTTCCTCCAGTAAGTGAAGAATGGTCAACAGAAACAAAATCAGTTTGATTTTTTAAAAAGAAGGGGCAGAGCACTGGCAACACATCTGCAGGCTGTAAATAGCTGAACAACAACATTTGGGATACAGGAGGATGTCCTTTGTGCACCTTCAAGCTCTTTCGAAGTGAAGGCATTCCAGCTTAAAACGCTACCCAACATAATGGTATCAAGATGCTCTAACATAGGAAAATGATGTCCTAGGCCCTGAGTTATTAATTCTAAGGAGCTGAGGGCTATAGCTTAGCATTGTCGTCTAGAAGGGAAGGATGGTTGTAACAGTCAATTCCATTTCTCCCCAGGGAGTAAATCATGTACTAGATAAATCATTTATTAATATCAAAGGCTGACATTTTTCAATTAAGATAATGAGATTCTGGAGGCTCTGGCCATCTGAACCCCATTTGTGCATGCTCATTCGCCAATTAAAAGAAAAGAAACACAAAAGGAAGCAGTCTGACAAACTGATTTTACTAACTGACTACTAAGTATTAACAATTCAGCATTAATCCAACCACGTATCTGTATCTACATACCAAGAATAAATATTTATACTAGGAACCATGTGGTGTTAGGGGTTGCCATAGGGTTAACAAGATATTAATCAAAACGTGCACGTCATAAACTGAAATCATCTTGCTCCCTGCTGTAACCCCTCAGCTCCTCAGGTAAGGAACCAGCCTTTGCCCATCCAGCACCTCAGCAGCCAGACACACCACACCCTAGATATGGCCGCTCTGGGAGACAAGGAAAAGGCAAGACAGCCACGAGAAGAAAGGCAACGCTCACTCACATGGCAGAGAAGTAGGCAGCCCCCCCACCATCTAAAGTTCCCTGCTGACCCTATGCCAGGTTCAAAGGAGAAGGATGCATTCATGCATCCCTCCAGCACCAAAAACTTCACAGGAATGGAGACAAATTACAGATCTCACTAAACACAAGCCCTGTAAGCGAGCTTCGTGACTATTAGACCCTTCAGTTGTTAACTTCCACAGGAGCACCTACAGTGTAAATCCTGGTAGCAAAAATCCTTGTCTTTATTTCCCCAGCTCCCCCACATGCACTGCTTAAAATAATTCTTTATATTGATCCACTCCCTTAGGGAAAAACAAAACAACAAAACCCCCCCAACAACAAAAACATGCAGTGAAAGTTAAGATAAGCTACACAGAGTAAAACTTCAGAAGTCCACTTTAAGTTCAGTAAATTCAAGCCAATAACACAGCATTAGTAGACGGTTCAGACATTACTAAGAGCTGGCCAGACTCCACATGCTTTCTCTTTGCTTTATTTTACTTACAATTAGTTTGCGAGAGACGACAATTAGTTAGAAAAACCACATTCTCTTTTGACGTCCAGGTGTACAAAGCAGAACCACATTAAATATTTCCTAGAGCGAAGCTTGGATCTGTAGGCAAGGAGCAGTAAGTCACCACGTGGGACATCACCGTGCGGTGTCCACAGCAAACGCTCCCGCTAAGGAGCCCATCAGCTCCCAGCAGACAAGCAGCTGGAGGCACTGAGTGACACAGCAGCCTCAGCCTCGTGCCTGCCTCTTGAACTGTCTTCTAAAGCCTTGTTCGAAGGCTGGACCCATACAAACCATCGCACGAATGAGAATTTTACAAAGCATAAGATTACAGCCCAGTTTTTCATGACAGTGTGTGCTGCCAGCCCAACTTTGTGCTCTGCTGGAGATCCGGACTTTAGCATCTCTGTACCCTGTTGTGCCCATACACAGGAAGGATTAGAAGGGCCAAAGAGGGTGATGACGATGTCAAGTGTTGTGAGTCACCCAGTCAAAGCAAGTGGTGTCATTCTGGTGCAGACAACATCACACCCTCTCATCACCATGGTAACGTCACTGCACAGCACAGAGGATCCAGTGCCCCACGTCACCTTGGCCCTGTTGGCACTGCAGTCACCTTCTTCCAAGTGGAAGGACATTAAGGAGGTGATGATATGCTTGGAAGTCATTCCTCTACATTTCCAACAGATGGAGACATGCTGGGTCAGTTTGTTCCCAATGCAAAATAGTCACCGAGTCCCCCGGCATGGTCCGACCAGCCCCATTGCCTCCCTGGGCATCCAATCCCACTGGCATTGCCAAGGGAGCCCTCACCTGCGCCTTTAGCCACACAGCCCTAAGAAAAGGGCTTTAATAAAACTCTTATCTTGAATAAAACCATACTGCTGCCTGTTGACAACTACTAACTGGGATGTTACAAAGACTGTAATTTTTCTGGAAACTGTATTACACAGCCGGAACCACTCTGCACTGACAGCTCTGCAGCACTGTTGCAATGATTAACAGTGACCAACTTCATCACCCAGCTCCTCAAACTCACAGCATGACTTCACTATCAGTATGGGAAGTTACGTACAGCACTCTAAGGACCAGGTCATTTTAAAGCCAATGTTTCAATCTGATTTTATGCAGATTTATACCACCAAGTTGTAAGGAGATTGGATTTAAAAACTTCCAAGAAAGCTGTTTAAAACTAAAACAAAAATAAGAAATCACCAGATAGATTTGGGGCTAATAGGGAAGAACACGACAGCACTTTCCTTTTGTCCTACCTAGGGATCCGAGATTGAGAAAATGTTGGAAACAATGTTTATTTTCCTAGGACAAGGCAAAATGCCTTCAGGTCTGTAATAATGGCCGCTGGGTAAGAAGCACTTTTATGTTCCTGGGAAATGCTGGGGAAAACAAGAAAGAGTGGAGCAGGCATTTTAAACCCTTTGAAGAAGCAAATATATTAAGCTTTCATCAGAAAGTATGAAAATAGGAAAAGGTCTCAGAAACAAACTGGATTCGTTAATAAGAAGTATGTTTTTTAGCTGAAACCCAAAAAATTTGCTGAAGCCCCAGGTCTGGGTGGCAGGCGGCACACCATGCCAGGAGGTGGCTGTGGGCACCATGGGGCCAACAGCCAGTGACACTCTGAGCCTGCTGCCGAGGCAGCCACCACAGCCATGCTCCTTTTTCCCCTCGCAGTGCGAGAAACCATGCGACTGTGAGGCTTATTAACACTTCCATAAATATTTGATAAAGCATTTTTCCCCTCACTCCAAAAGCATGCGGATGGCAAGCTCAAAGCGTGACACAGACGCTCCTCTGTCCATACGTAGCACCCCCTGATCCAAACAACATCAGGGCTCAGTCCAAAATGACCTTAACAACACATGCTTTCCAAAAAGAGTTGAACAGAGACACTGGGCTCAGCTCTCTTGGTATTTAATCTTGTTACATGTATCGACCCCTTTTTTAAAAAAAAAAAAAAAACAAAAAAAACAAACAAAAAAAAGAAAAGCAAGAAAAAATCAGATAAGATTCAGACTCTTAAAACACCTGAAGTTTCTTCTCAATCAGAGTAAAAGAAACACAGCGTAACTCCACTGACATCAGCAATGCCACTGAGATTCATAACAACCTTCTCAACGTCTGAATTTGGACCACAGAAAAGACAGGGGCAAAGTTTATCTCTTTAGCCATTAATGGCTTCTGAAATTTTCTAGCTTGACACAATGTTAGCGAGTTAAATGCCAAACCACATTCACTTCCTTTACCTTGGAAAGCTCCTCATCCACATAAGAACAGCCTCAGACCATAACAGAGGAACAAAAGGTCAGCCTGTTACTTGCAGAATCTGTGCAGTAAACTTCAGAACAAACAAGGTACAGGCATTCCCCTGCTCGCTGCTGCCCGCTACACATGGATATTTTTCTAATATCACAGAAGCAGCATGAATACCTTCTGATGCTGAAAATCCTAAATTGGAAAAGACAATATAAATGTCCTCTGAAAATTACTTAAAATATTTAAGTTTCCTGTGAGCGAGCACAAGCGAGCTGTTCCAGTGCAGGGCTTCCACAGCCAGGGCTCCCGGGCTGGGCCCAAGACCACTCACAGACCCATCTAGTCCCCAGCTGCCGGCCTGCTCTTCCTATCCTCAAAGCTCTACAAAGCATTTTATACTAGTCTAGAGGCTCCTTAGATTCTGCCTTTTGGACAAACGTTACCAGATACCTCCACCGATGCAGACCTCACTGTCCTGCACAGCTGGACCCCTGCTCTGACTTGCTGAAGCCCAGTCCCAGGCTCAGAAAAACAGGAGGGGTTTGTCCAGCTATGGGAGTGAAATCCCTAAGCTGCAGCTCTGGGATGTCTCTCTACAACTGCCTGAAAGGAGGCTGTAGTGGTCTCTTCTCTCAGGTGACCGGCGACAGAACAAGAGGACATGGGCTCAAGCTTCATCACGGGACGTTTAGGCTTCACGGAGAGGGTGATTGGCCATTGGAATGCGCTGCCCAGGGAGGTGGTGGAGTCACCGTCCCTGGAGGTGTTTAAGGAGAGATTAGAGGAGGCAGTTAGTGCCATGGTGTAGTTGACAAGTAGGAGTAGGTGGTGGGTCATAGGTTGGACTTGATGATCTCAAAGGTCTTTTCCAACCTTGTGATACTGTGATACTGTGATGTCCCTTTCTAGGTGAAGATCTTGCAGTAATTCATTTCATCTATCACCTGCAGCTCACAATCTCTTCCAATGTGATTCTCCTGAGGGTAGATGAGCTCCACCACTTCTGCAGCCTGAAACTTGTCAGCATTTTAAGCATAAGAAGGATGTGGGAGAGTGGCTTCAGGAAATCAACAACTGAGCAGTGACTAACTAAAACTTCTGTGAGTATTTTTCACTGTTCTGAAATGCCAGGGCTTTTCATCACCCTGGACCAGAAAGGCACTCGTCTCACTCATCCAGAGGCTGGTTGCAGGCTTGCTGGGATGCACAGAAAGGCTGCCCTTTGCCCCTCACACTCTTTCTGATGGGGCTGTTTCCTATACCTGGCAGCCCCATTCCCCACTGGACACCTCCAAGGAAACAATCTGAACTCTCTCCATGACAACTGTCGAGGAAAACAAAAGCCCAAGCCTTTGCAGAGAGGTAACTCCCTGGAAGCGTGCGTTCTGCTACAGGAAGAAGAAGCTGCAGGATTGCGAAGGGGAGGCACAAGGATTACACACAAACTTGAAGCTACAAGAAAGAGAAAGAACTGAGTATTGCAACACCGATCTGCAGGAAAAGGCAACAGTAGGACTTTTGGCTCCTGTAACCTTTGAAATTGCCCAACTGTTCCTCCTACAGCAACTCTGTATTTTAGAGGTACAAGATTAAAGGGTTGCCCTTTGAAAATGTTACACATCCTCGCACAGAGCTTCAGGCTCTTCAATGAAAAAAGTGCCTCTAAACACCAGATCAAAATAAAACAGTCACTCACAGACAAATGCTTCTTGACATTCCTTATAAACCACTGGAAAATTATATTGCCATCTCAAATGGCAAGATAAAAGTTAATGGATTCAAAGGCGTGGAGATAAGACTGCATTCTTGAATCTGAGTGATTTAACACATATTTATCAAAGCGAACCATCCGATCTTGTGGAAAGTAACATCCCTTCTGCAGATCTCGGCACTGATGCTCCACCAACATGAACGTGACAGAGTGGGCTCTGCTTCCTCCATCGTCCCAACCACGTTTTCCGACATGCAGCTTTGGTGGTGGTTGTGCTGCCCAGCCCAAGGGGAGGCAGGGTCATAAATTCACCCTTCCTGGGGACAGCCCAGCCCATGGCAGGGGCAGAGCCAGGGCCAACCCCTGTGCCTTGTCTTGTGTATCAGGCAGTTCAAATAAAACCACCGCTGAGTTCACTCTTTGTTGCCCACCAGAAAAATTAACCACCTTCAACAGTGCGGTTGGTTTTAGCAGGAGGCACCAAAGCTGTCTCTGCTATCAGGACTTTCCCATACACACATGACCAAGCTCAATAGGCCCTTTCAGCCAAACTACCAAGAGGGCCAGTACAAAATTTCCAAACTATCCTTCCTTCTGATTCTAATCCAAACAACAGAGCACAGCTGTGAAAACCGAAGTCTGTGCAGATCCATGCTGTACAGACTCCCTCCTAAAAGCACTGGGACAAAATTCAAGCTTCTACATTTTCTGATTCCAATTTATGGCCAGGGACAGAAAATTCCTGTGGATCGGGTGGGAGGAACAAAAACCACCACAGAGTGAAAAAAAATCAGCCCACAATAAAACTGATTTCATACCAATCAACAATTCTGTAACTGGCAGGACAGAGAGAAGCACGGACACTATGGGATAAGCAAGTCAGCCACAGAAATACCTCACTTCATCCTCTGCACATAAATGCAAAGGAATCCAGGTTTGGGTTCACCTCTGCCTTTAAAATATGAAAAATCTGTTAAACTATACCTGAAGTAATACTTCCTCAGATCCCTCACAACCAATCCCATGGAAAACATCACTCAGCCCACCAGACAACTGGAAATCTCCAGCTGCAAAGCAACACACAGCCAAAATCCTCTCTCCAACCTTTGTATTGACTTGCTCTGGTTAATCCGACACTTAAACTGAGCATTTTCTGGAAGGTGACAGAAGTTCACCGCCGCCTTCCGCAGACACGCAGTGCAGCAAGCCCGGCCAGAGGGACACACCGTGCCCCAACACCCAGGCAGCTCCTGGAGCTGCAGCTTCCTGTTTGCCTAAGTCCCAAAAAGCACTTTTCTAGTAAAAAAAAAAAAAAGGGAAAAAATAATAAATGCCAGGCGGAAAAGCTAAAAATGACTAAAAGTTTTGTTGAATAAATAGTATGAAATCAGAGGGAGGTGAGAATAAAACCCCACTTTTGAAATCTGCTGTATTTTTTTCTAATGATTTTATAGCTTGTCTTTATGCTTTCAACTCCAAGCTGGAGTCAGAAGAACAAGCACACCAAGAACCAACTCTTTTCATGGTGTTCCTTTCCTCAGCAGAAGGAAATAATAGAAAGCGGATAACAAGATTTCGCAACATCACACTAGAAACCAAGTTTGGACTGGATAGTTTTAATAAATAACAATTTTTGTTTGCCTGGTTTTTTTCAACCAGAATGACTGGAGGCAGGCATAACCACCCACCCCCACACACATACCAAGAAACTAAACCATTTTCAGGTCAGCATCATCGTCATCAGCTCAGAAAGCACAGATCAATCCTGACAGCGGGAAAGCTTGTCCTCAGCTACAGGAAAGCTGCAGAGCAGGTGAGATTTGCTCTGGAGAGCCTTCCTCTGCAGCCATTTGGAGAGGAAATGCTGCATCCACCTATCTCTTCTGTCTCTCAACACCCAGACTCAAGGAAGGAATGGACAACTAGAAACTTGCAGGCTCAGATGATGTATTTGATGTTGCTGCCATCACCACAGAGGACCCATGCTCTTGGTCCCCTGCATGCCCCAAACTCCTCTGCCCTGGCTTCCAGCTAGCAACCACTCTCAGAAAGAAGCTCCAGAGCATGGAGAAATGTTTGCTTTAAATGAGACTATATAAACCTTCTGGATATCCTGTAACAGTCTGATGGGTGGGATTGCTGCCTTGCTCTACAATCCAGTCAGGCTCAAGGTTGGTGCTGACCTCAGTGACGCTCGGACCAGATTGCACTGCAAGGTCTTCAGAGACCAGCTACTCCACCAGCAGGAGCAGATTCTGACCATCATTTCTGCTCTCCAGGCAGTGAAAAAATGGGGAAGTTTTCAGAAGAGCTCGGTCCAGCAGGTAGAAAAAGCCTAGCCTTAAATGGGGGCTTTAAACACTTGGAAACTTACTCCAGGGCCATTCTGAAAGCATTGCGCAAAACACATGGAATAACCACCTCCCAAACCCGGAGGGAGCCTGGCACAGGAAGAAAGAGGTGGCCACAAATCTAAGCTTTAGGACACTTAATTAACTTTCTATCTGCTTTCAGTGTTCTTGGCAGTTCCTGTCAACTATATCTGGAGAAAATGTTTTCACATGAGGAGACGCCTAAAAACTGTCCGGCATGACACAGACCCAAGAGCACGCAGGAGTATAACTGCCCTGGCACTATGGCACGGAGATCCCAAACAGAACAGCACTGCACTTGCAGCATAAACCAGTCAGTAAAACTCACCATTAGTAACTCAGGTCAGAAATCTGGCTGCTACCATTGCCTGGAAGCACAATCAGCCATTAAGATGTGAGAGGGGAGTAAAAGCCCAAAATAAGCTCCGGACTTGATCCAGACCTCCCACCCCCTCCCTGGAAGTACTTGGCATGACAGAAGAGGGGAGGTCTCCCAGGGAACAGAGGCAAACAACTGGAATGGCAAAATTTTTACCTTTCCAACTCAATATTGGAATTATCAGCCCTCATAAGCATTTTGTCAGAAAAGCAGTTACTGTTTAAAAGTTCCCATTGAAAACGTGTGTGGAGGGTCTTCAAAAAGACCAAAACTTCAGAACGCATCACTGAATTGCTAAGGTGTAACGAGATCAACTTAATCATTCTGAGGCTGTATATAATTTTGTTGAAGCACCATCACTAAAAGAACATCAAATACCAGCAATACAGAACTTCTGGTTTCTTTCTTAAGATCCTGTACCTCAAATATTTGTATTTTCCACTCCGTATCTTCAGTATTTCAGCAGGAAAAACAAACCATGAAAGGCCACATTGGGTATTCTCAGGAGATATTTTAAATCATCCATACTTAAAAGCTTTGTTCCAAGAGTTGTGGTGCACTACTCTGAAACAGCCCAGAAGACTGACACTACTGTCACCTGTAACTTTTCCAGCTTTTATTTGAAGTGCAAATAAGTTCAATTATTATAAATGAAAGTGCTGTGGAGAAAAAAAAAAAGAAAGAAAGGTAAGCACTAATGTTTAGTAACACTGCTTAAAGCAACTTTTCAGCTACGCATTTCCACTCTCATCTCGCATGCACAAAGAGCCAAATCACAAATGAAGCCCCCACTGCTTTGTGTGGGAGGATGCAAGCACAAAGCCTGGGCAGCTCATCACATGTCACATCACCCAGGCGAATGACTGTCTGCTGTGAAAACAACCGTGCTTGGAAGGAAACGGCAACGCTCCGGACACAGCACTGCCGAATGTCCTGCCAGCTGCCACCGGGGACAGAGAGAAAATAAGAAACAGACAGTCAAAATTCTGAAATACTTAGACTGAATGCTTTCATTTGTCTTCCTTCAAGGAAATAACTGCTTTATTTTTTTTTTATTATTTTTCTTGGTCATCAAACAGGCTGTCATCTTCACAAATAGAAACTATCAGTACACTATAAACTAACCCTTAGAACCATTTCCCAGGGGGCTTTCCACAAGGCAGTCACTGATTTTTATTTTCTTTCAGTCATAGAATGCTTCCCAAAATTAGCATTTTTCCAGAGCCCTTCATTTTCTACAAAGAATATATAATGTAGAAAAAAGGAACTGCCCAAGCTAAGTGGTGCCAGATGAGCTTGCTGGAATCCCTCCTCTCCGTGCGTGTGTCC
>VWPV01002130.1:40459-69135 GCA_013389885.1 Geococcyx californianus | reverse complement strand
CCATTCCAGGATTGAAGTGCGTGCTGGTTTGCTGTTTCCAGTGCTCAGGCTCCAATGAATGTCAAGCACAACGTTGTGTAAATATTCATCCTGGTGGACAGTGGAATGCTTTATATATGTTTTGAATTTAATTGGAATATTTTCTCGATGAAAGCAGGATGTCATTTGGAATAACAAGTGCTAGACAGAAAGGAAACTGTGAAATCTCACCTGAAATGTTAAACAGTAGTGATATTTTGTTCCTCCTAACCCAAACAAACCAGTTGAATTGTTTATTTCTGAGCCGTGCAGAAGAAAAGTGGACGCCAAATATGATTTAAATCTTTAACTTACACCAAGAGTCTGTCCCCTGAAACACACACTGAAGAAAACAAAGGCTTTTACTGGGCTCTAGGTCAGTGTACTCCAACTGGTTTGTCCTGGCTTCAGATTTGACTTTGGCTTTTTGCTTGGCTTTGGAACAGCAGGCCAGTTCCTTCCCCCAGCTTTGTTGATGTTTATTCCTGACAATCTTGTTGAAATTCTCTTGTTTCCTCCTTGTTCCATTGTGAGTTTTCAAAATGTTATTCACCTGTATATGGTCCTGCAGGGCTTTCTTCACCCCTCTGCTACAAATGTGTTTATAAAGCTGTAGAGGAACCATGCTCATGCTCCTGGTTTGCTGGAGATGATGGGGACAGCACATCTTGCTGCCCACAGGTGACCGTAGGTGATGACAGGGCTTTGCTGTGAGCCCAGATCCAGGGCTTAGCTGGTTAAAGCCCTCTCTGACCCAGTGCCAAGATGTTCCTGCACACTTCTTGCAAAGGGACCAGGTTTTGTCTTGTAACTTATCTTTACTCTTGTAGGAGACGAACGTTGAAGACGATTCCAGGCTTTCAGACTAAATTCAATCCTTGGCTGTGTTATCCTCATTGATCTTGTACTAATCTTGTCCTAGAAATAGCACTTCTCCTCTCAACTTGCATTTCGAGAGGTCAAATGTCCTCTTTTAGCCTCGCCTTGAAATATATGTTCTCCATTGCTTCGATAACCATCGTTACAGTTCTCTGCATCTTTGCTGGAAATCATTTTTCTGAAATGCGGTTAAAAGGATTTCAGGAGAGGTCACACCAGGGACTGGTACAACAGCATGGATTCGCTTCTGCGTATGTTTTGACCCTCATCTCTAATTTCCTGCTCTCTCTGCTGGGCACTCCAGGCCCCTCCTGGGTGCTGAGCCTCTCTCCATCGCGTCGCTCGGGACTTGGTAGTTTTGCAGCCTGGAATCGAGGGCTATGAGCACGCCTGGGCAAGGTGGCAGTAAGGATTACCCACTTGGTAATGAAAAGAGGGGAAAAGAGGGAAGAAAAAAGAACCAGAAAAGCAAGCAGAATATTCTGTAGTAGAACAATAAATAATTTGAACACAGGTTTTGGGTAATAGTTCACACAACAGAGCAAAATCTGCCACCGAACCTGACCAAGCGACTGCCCTGGGTGTTTGGTTGGGAGCTGGATGAGCAGATGACCTCCCAAGGGCAGGGCAGGGCAGACAATTTATCCTACTCCAACCCTCTGGGACCAAGTCAGGCTGGCGTATGCCATTTCCCCCCAGTGTGATGGTCTTCAGTTATTTAGCTTTAATTTAATTGTTTCTGCAAAGGATGTTTTCATTAATTTCTTCCCAGTGACTGCTTCTCCAGGCAGCCCGGCTATTTGGCTGGAAATAAAGCAGTTATCCTCCTGGTAAAGTCAGTAATAACGGGCTTTCCGAAAGCCTAAATGTGGATTCCTTGTATATATTAGTGACGTGGTATTTTGTTATTGCTGTACTCGTCTAAAGGTATTAAAGGAGTTCATAAGGACTGGATCTTCCAACAGACCAGCTGGTCAGACTGATAAAAATAAGCCAGGTTTTAGGCATGCTGGTCAATTTATTTCCATTCCAGGCAGTTTAGCTGGTCTAATAAATGATACAAATACTTAAACGCTTGAATTCTCTTGTGTGCTGGTCACTTCATGTAGAAAACATAGTTTTTAAATGTGAATGAT
The DNA here is from genome assembly GCA_013389885.1 of Geococcyx californianus. Classification (NCBI taxonomy): domain Eukaryota; kingdom Metazoa; phylum Chordata; class Aves; order Cuculiformes; family Neomorphidae; genus Geococcyx; species Geococcyx californianus. The sequence goes on along the minus strand of VWPV01002130.1, from coordinate 67,102 downwards.
CAACATTACCTGTCCTTCCCCAGTAAAATCTACCAACCCACTGTTTACTCAACTTTATAAAAGGCATTTTTTGAGCTCCTACCTGCTATTGCCATTCAGCTCAGCGCTGAACTCATTTTCTCTGGGGTTAATGAGAACAAATCCCTTGAACTCTCTAGTTATTTCTGTCTGATTTGGTGCAGGGCTCACTCTAACGGCCTTTGCAGAGAAATTGGTTATATAAATTATCAAGGGTTGGGCTATGAAAAGGTTTGATTAAGTTCATTAGAAATTCAGAAGTTGGCCTTTGGCCAAAATGTGATTTTCTTTCCTGAAGTCCAATTTGAAATGCAATCTTATGGCAGGATTGAATATAAAAATTCACAAGTTGGCTTAGCATTTATTTTCTGTTGTTTAGAAAACAAGTGCAATTAATTAAATGTGTCGAAGTATTTAAATAAGAAACTTAAAGATGGAAACATTTTGAAGTCAGGGTAGGGATTGTTGCCCCTGATGGGTATTATCACCCAGGTGAATTAGCAAAAAGCAAACCTCATGATTCTGCAATAGGATACGGATGAAGGTCCGGCATCTGTGCCGGTACCAGTGCTGGTTTGTGCACCTGCTCCGTCTGTGCTTCTGAACTGTCCCTAGCGAGGTTTTGGTCCAGACAAGGTATCTCCTGCAAACCAAGCCTGGGCTGGGTTGAGAAAAACACTTTAGCCAGGGACCATCCTTAGGATGGAACTTAAACCCACAGCTTGGGTTGCCCCAGTCTCCAAACTGCTTCTGGCTTTGTGGCTACCAGGGGACTCGAAAGTCTCCAACCATCCTTCCCCATGGTTGCACCTGGATACTCTCACATCTCCATGAGACCAGGATCTGACCACCGTCAATATTCACCCTTCTGAGTTGTTGCAACCTTGATCTGGCAGCACAGCCCTGCTCTGGGCAAATGTAGAAGTCTAAGGTGTGGAGAAATGTGCAGAATCCCGGTTTCCCAAACCTGATCCATAAGGGAGCCCATCTTCACTGCATCAGAAAAAAATGTAGCTTGGAAGCAGAGCAGGATTTGCATTCTATGCCCACAGAGCAGTTCTGGTAGTGCCTGGCTCCCTCTTTTTCTCCATATGAATTTTCTGCCCAAGGGTTTTGCTGCCAGGCTGCATTTCCCTGCAGTGGTACCCAGGCACGAGGTGGGAGGCTGAACTGTGCAGGAGGATGGAAAAGCAAATGCTACCCAACTTGCAGGTCTGTGTGGTGGCTCTTGCTCCAGTGCAACCACAGATAAACACACTCCCACACATCCCCCAGGACAAACTATTTCAAGACCAGGCTTTTTCAGAATTCTTCAAACTAGTTCTGCCTTGGTGATGGCTCTTTGGGTTCAATGGTAACTCCAGACCCCACTGAAACGGATGAGCTGTCCAGCCCATTGCTGACAGCAGAGAGTTCATAGTCAGAACCTGTAGACTCCTTTCCTGTGGACTCAAAATACAACTCTTCACACTGCTCACCCTCTCCATCTCTCTGCTTGTGTGTTTTTGATCGGATGGATCTACGACAACGCGACGAGGTGTCATTAACAGCTGCAGCGTGTTCTGACGTTCACAGGGGGAGGTGCTACCCAAGCGAATGATTCTTCTCTTAGTACTTCTTTATAATTGTCACTGTGTTGGATCCAAGATGAGGGACCAGTGTTTGGTGATGATACCTGACAATAAGTGGAAAGAGTGATAAGAGCCTCAGGTTTGGCCTGCAAGGCTGGCTGGCTTCTGTGATACTCAAACCCCCTTTGGAACAGGAAAGCAATACTCCCAGTATTCCACCTAAATGATTTTATAATCATCCCAGCTTTTGTTTTATTCTTCTGCCCATTCACTATTTTAATCATGTTTTTTTTCTCCCTGGGCAGTCAAAGCTTTTGGATTTTGCCTTTTGGTTCAGTTATTTCGGGAACTCATTAAATGCCAAAATCACGTGTTCATTATTAGAAAGTGAAAACAACTCTCTAGCTGTGCCATGGGAGAGACTTCATGGTGAATTACTGCAGTTAAGTAGTAGCTTAACAGCTTGAGACTCTTCTAACATTAGGCAGGGGTTTTTTAGACCTTTAATGCATGGCAGATTATGATGCTTCCTGTACTGAATGGGATGAGGTTATTGTCTGTGGTTGGGTTGATATGGATCCTTGTAGAGGGATAACGCACAATGCCGTGCACACTGTAGAGGAATTAGATAATGCTGTCTGTTTGACCAGGAGAAGGAATGATTTAAATAAAAGCAGGAGAACCCCTCCCCAACAATAAGCAAAGCCCATCCTACTTCTTAACTGCAAGATTCATGCTAGAACTGAAGTTGAATCATGATGTGATTCATCAAACTTCAAATTTCACTTTAGTGTCATATCTGGAGAAACCATTTCTTCTGAAGAAGCTGGTTCCTCTTATCCCTCTACTCCTGACAGCTGAGATCATCAAAACCTCCAGTGCAACTGGGAGTGCTAAAGAGCCCCATAACTTGCCCTGAGAGGCACTGCAGTCAGTGGTGAGACAGCGGAGACGAGGAATCGATACTGGAGGGCTCTGCCGGCAGCAGCCTTGTGGAGACCGACGGGGAGCTAATGCCTGTGTCCCTGACTGTCACTTTGGGTGATGGATGCTGAGGTGCAAGATATTGCTGTTTAGTGACCGAAACAAAACCACCAGAACAAGACTACTCACTCATGAGCTTTTATGGCTGTCCTTTCTGAGCTTTTGTGTTCTTTATAGCAGGGTGACAGATTGTATTTTTTTTTATACCAGTTGCTTAGTTAATCGGGCAAAAATGTGTCTGATCTGAAAAGCACTAGGGTTGTGAGCTCAGTAAAATGCCGAAAGGAAAAACTCTCCTGAATATCAACTAGTTTTTGAATCTGAAGCTTGAATCTTCTGGGATTCACTCTTCATTTGGTATCGGATGGTAACTTTGGATCATAGAACTTGGTAGAAGTAATAACCCAAATATTTGCAGATGTTTGTTCTTCTTCAAGCAGTTGCAGTCAATATGTGCTCATTCTGGGTGGACAGACAAGCTTAGAGATATATATCTTAAAATGAGGACAGATGATGCAATGAGAATCCCAGGCAAAAGTGTGGATACTCTTTGCAGTTACAGTTTGCAGTGGAAGAGAACTTCCGTCCTCTTGCAGGAGTAGGAGGAATGGAAAAAAAGAAACTAGACCAAACCAAACCTCCCTACTGAAAATTGAGAAATTGGTAATGAAATATGCTCAAATTCGTTCAGTAATCCTCATTTCCCCTTATTAGACTGTGCTCCCCTCAACTTAAGATGAACCACACTGGGTAAGGTTCCTCTGTGCAGCATCTCACCCGTGCGTGCTTCATGAGCTCCTGGAAAACCCTGGGGCACCCATTAGGACTGGCTGTGGGGCAGGGGGTCAGTGATGGGGAAGGGGATATTGGGGGCTCTCATCCCCATGCAAACTTCATAACACACTTGTCCTCATGCTCTCATTCCAGTTAAGTTGTTGAATTAGATCGTGGGGGGTTTAATAAGTTTCATAGAAACATGGAAACATAAGGTTGGAAGAGACCTCTCAGATCAACAAGTCCAACCGTCCCTGTCTCCCCACTAAACCCTGTCCCTAAGGAACTCATCCACCCATCTTTTAAACACCTCCAGGGATTTTGACTCCACCCCCTCCCCGGGCAGCTGTGCCAACCCCTGACCACCCTCTCAGTGAAGAAATTCTTCCCAATGTCCAGTCTAAACCTCCCCTGGTGCAACTTGTGGCCATTCCCTCTCGTCCCATCGCTGTCACTTGTGAGCAGAGCCCAGCCCCCACCCCGTCACAGCCTCCTGTCAGGCAGTTGCAGACAGTGATGAGGTCTCCCCTCAGCCTCCTCTTCTCCAGGCTGAACACCCCCAGCTCCCTCAGTCTCTCCTCACAGGACTTGTTCTCCAGCCCCTCCCCAGCCTCGTTCCCTTCTCTGGACGCGCTCCAGCCCCTCAATGTCCTTCTTGGAGTGAGGGGCCCAAACTGACCCCAGCACTCGAGGTGCCCTCCCCAGCGCTGGGCACAGGGGGCACAATCCCCTCCCCGCTCCTGCTGCCCACGCTGTCAATACAAAGTCAGTGGGCACATGGCACTGCCCAGCCTGGGACCAGGCTGCTGGGTGATGCAGGAGGCAGCAGCTCCCTGAGATAAAAAGCCAGCTGTGAAGAGCAACCAAGCAGCCCTCAACATCTTATCCTTCCCTTCCTGCTTCTCAGAATGCCCCGGTCGCAGTCAGCAATGTGGGTGCTGAGAGGAGATGGATCAAAATTCACGCAGCTGCTTGGTTAAGGCGCAGACACTTGGGGCTCTGACAACACTCACAGCCCTGTGGTCTGTTCCCCTGGTTACAACTCATCCCTTCTCCCTCTACACGCTGTTATCTTCTGCATCTTCCTAAGCCACAGTATGTAATCCAAATGTAATGCATTATGTAGTTGCACCAGGAATGTGATTTGTTTTGCTGTATTAGGTCCCGGAAAGGCGGTGGCTGCAGAGGGCTTGAAACCAAAGCTATACTTCTCCTCTGTGTCTTCTTATGACCTGAAATTCCATCAGGGGAGGTTCAGATTGGATATTAGGAAATATTTATTCACTGAAAGGATTCTCAGGCACCGGCAGAGGTACCCAGGGTGGTGGTGGAGTCTCCATCCCTGGAGGGGTTTAAAAGATGGGCACAGGAGGTGCTCAGGGAGGGTTTAGAGACAGACAGGTATGGTTGGACTCGATCTCAAAGGTCTTTTCCAACCGAACAATTCCATGATTTTATGATTTGTTACTCATTAAAAAGAGCAAGAAGAAAAACTGAACCTCATGCCTTGTCTTTTTGATCTCAAGAGCATTAGTGAGGATAGCAATTAAAAGGAGATGCAACCTTCTGCCTCTGGTTGAGGAGGCTCAATAGGTTGTCAAAAAAACCAAACAACAAAATCAAACAGAAAATACGGAATCTCCCATGCCTCTCTGTCATCCCAAGAGAATGCCCATTAAATGTCATAAATTCCCATGTAAGGAGCTTAGACTCATCCTGCTGAGCGCTGTGCACTGTGCTGTGCACAGTATGTACACAGCATTCCGGAGGCACCCGGCATGCTGCTCCGTGCCTGGGGGAAAGGGGCTGTCTGCCTCCTGCAAATGTTCCCAGGGGTTTGGAGAAGCTCTAAGCTGGTCCCTGCGCCAGTGTTCTTCCTCACCTGCTCACTCAGGGTTAAGCAGGACAGCATCGGCAAGAGAAAAACATCCACAAGGCAGCGTCACATAGTTTTGAATCAAGTTTTGAGCTCTATTAATTTTTTCTGTGATCATTTTCATGGGAGAAAAAGACAGAGGAATGAGCCGTGCAGTGAATGTCTTCAACCTGTAAAGTACAGCCTGTAGCTGGTGTTACGAAGTGGTGGTTGCTCTGCTTTTCCTACCAGTCTTATAGGAGTTTTGATGTCAGCTTGGCAGATTTTAATAAACTCTGCCAAGCATTCTTGGCACAGCTGGTTTTGCATGTGACTTGCTGGTTTGGAAGAGGAGACCCATGAAGGCAAGGCACTTCTCAAGGTCTATGGGGTAGAGTGGGGTGGCACGTGGAGATCTGGGGTCATGTGGGGGTGGTGATGTCGATAGGAGCACAGAGCAAATGTGGTGACATCACTTCTATAACTCCATTAATTGTCCCAGGTGTTCATGCATGGAGCTGCCATGGCAGGCTTGGTCATCTGTCACACCAAGTCTAGATGTCTTCCTGTGTGGCTTCCTCTTGAAATCTGGAAGGACAAGACCAGCATGAAGAAATGTGTCCTGTTGCTCTGGACTGAGACAGCAGGCTTTTTGTTTAATAACCTGATTATCTCACCTTCTTCTCCCTTACTGCACTTGTTCTAATGCCTACAGTGACACACAGTGGTGATGAGTTTCTGCTGTGCCAAGGCACTTGACACAGGGAGGTAGAGTAGATGGTGGAAATGGTGAGAGCTCCCCTTGCAGAAGTGTGCTGCCCTGAGCTGGAGCCACTTGCTGATGTGTCTTGGACTGCAGGCTGCTCATCAGATAAGGAACATTTGGAGCTTTTTACTCTTCCATACAATATCTTGTGTATTTACTACTGAGTTTTTTTGCAATCAATCAAGAACCGTGGGTTTCATAAGCTGATTTGTACCATAAATGCCACACTCAAATCCTCTTTATTTTTTATGACAATGCATTTTTTTTATCCTTGTGTAAGCAGCCACGAAATAAGAGTTGGCTTTTGGCTGTCGTATTTCCCCTACTTCTTACTCTCCCGTTGTGCTACAGAGCCCAGCAGGAATGCACATGGCTCAGCTGCTCCTTAGAAGAACATTTTTCAGTGTCGCTGGATATATTCACCTTTCATTTCTGGGTGGTGTGTTTGCAGGGGAGGTAGATGACAGTTTGCATCAGGATTATTCCATTCTGCTATTCCATTGTTCCATTTCCAAAGAATAATATTGGATTCTTTTCCCTTGCTTTGTGAAGGAAAATGATCAGAGGATGAGAAATCTTGGGCTGTCTTTCTGCTTGGGCTGTTGCTCCAATCTGGGAAGCTTCAGACAAGCCCTGATTTCTCAATCCCAGCTTCTCCAGTTATAAAGAAAAACGTTGATACATCGTGTTCAAAAGGCGTGGAAGTAGGGGACAAGCTGTGAAGAAATGGCAGGGGTGGTGGAATTGGATGATCTTTAAGTTCCCTTCCAACCCAAAACATTCCATGATTCTATGAAAATGCACTAACTTTGAAAAGGGGTGAAAAAAAGGAAGCGTCTATCAGTCAGGCATCGTCCCTCCGAGCAGCTGCTGTGCGACTTGAGCTGCACCCACGGAGCACGTGCTGGGCTGGGTTAGAGCAGTTGAGTCCCCGTCATCCAGAAAATGCTTCTTGCTGGCAGCGCAACGGAACCGTGCGGGTCAAGGTCAAGTTGCTGGCAGCCTGCATCCCTCCGGAGCTGAGCCAAAGTGGCATTAAACCCCTTCCTGAGCTCCAACCCCCCTTTGCCCTCTGGTTTTGCTGGCCAGCGCTGTGCCCCCTTCCCCAGGCTGTGGTTTGCAACCAGCGGGCACCCGTGGGGAATGGGTGGCCGTGGGCAGGCACCAATGCTGGGCTGCTCCGGGCATTTCCGCCTGCGAGTGCCCAGCCAATTGGCGGGGCTGGAGCAGCGACACATGAAATATGATGATTTTCTGCTCAAGAGGAGGAGGAGGGAGGAGAGGGTGGGAGGACTGCTTGTTCCTGCTGGTTTGCATGCCGGGGGCTGCAGAGAGGACTGACCAGAGAGGAGTGCAGGGAGAGCCACAGCACCCCAGGGCTGGCCCCTTACTCCATGCGCCCCACCAGCAGGGTGACGTTGCCACCCAGGTGGGCCACGCACTGGTGGCACCAGGAGAGGCTGCTGGGGACACTGCTGTGGGTGCAAGGCCAGGGGACCCTCAGCTCTGGGGTGTCCCTCGGCTCTGGGGTGCCCCTCAGGTGACCCACACTGCCAGGGACACCCAGCACCCCAGTCCCCTGTGGCTCCGTGTTGCCCACTGGGAGGACGCACGGCGCTTTGCGGTGCTCTTAGCAGAGGGCTGAGGTGGTTTTTGAGGGGCTGTGGTTTGATTTGCTAAAAAGCCACAATCCCACTCCTGGAAGAATGCTTTATTACTGTGCCAGGGCTGCTGGGTTCGAACTTTGCAGCCTGATCCTTAGTTTGATGGGAAGCACTTGACAGAGCTCCTCTCTGCATGTCATTAACCCTCTCACGCCACCGCCTGGGACCGAAACTGTTAATCCCTAAAATTCAGTCGCCACAAATTTAACCCTGATAAGGAGCGGCCACACAACTCCCTGAATCACATCCAGCAGCTGCTCAGTTTTATAATGACTGTGCATTTATCCAAGAGCTGAGTGGCAAGTTTTCCATTTATTATTCTTCTCCCAAAGCTGGAGGGGATCCTATTAAAAAAAATAAAATCATATAATAATATTCCCAAAGAAAACCTGCCAGCACAAAACCCCACCTCCCCCTGCTCTGACTGTGCCGCTGCTGCCGCTTTATTAATTTCTTTGCTCCGTGAGTGACAGTTCTCCCGAAGTGATAATTGGTGCACTGTATCTTTAAAAGGTTAAAACCCTTTTCAAAAAGGCCTAGACTCATAGTGGGAAAAGACAAGAGAGGCTTTGGCTGGCTTGGGATCCAGCAAACAGCTGCTGATTAGAGGCTGCGTCTTCGGGCTGAATTTATTACATATTTTTCAGCAGCAGGGATTCGAGGAGGAAGCTTCCGTTTGGGTTTCTTGCTCGTGGTTTATTTTTATTCCGAGGAATAACAGAGGAAGGATTTGTTCCGGCTGGAGCATGCTCACAACCTGCAAGATCTCCCATTATTAAACTGCCTACTTTGGGCTTTAATATACATGTGGTTTATTTTTTGTTGCTTTTTATTAGCGTTATTATTATTTGGCAGTGCGCATCTCTATTTTATTTTATTATTTTTTTTTTTAGTAATTCATTTTGAAAGGAAGCCGATCTCGCCATGAGCTTTCTCCTTCCTTACTCGAAACAGGTGCTAATGAAAGAATGCAAATAGCACTGGCTGAGCCGAACATTTCATAAAGAAGGGAACAGCCGCCGACCCCAAACGCTCCGGGATCCGCCTGCCGGCACCCAGCAAAGGTAAGAACCTTGGGTGGGTTTTTTTTTTTTTTTTTAATTCTCTCCGTGCATTTTTGCAAACGGTTGATTTTTTCCCCCCACCTCCCTTGCTGCGGGTGCACAACCGGACGGCGAGATTCCATTTTGCCTCCCGAAAGGTGTCAGGTTGCTGCCGAAATGCTCACGCACCGCACACCGAATGTGCATATATATATATGTGTGTGTGTGTGTGTGTGTGTATTCCCTGGGTGGCCGCAGCCGTGCATGGCGCGATGGGCAAGCTCCCCAAGCCCGAGGTAACCTTAGTGGTGTCAATCAGCCCTCAGCCAGCCTGTAACCCTGTCCCCGCCACGCTCGCTCCTACTTCGCCGCTCGCTCCTGCTTAATTAGCCCTGGCTGTCGCATGAATTCATCGTCGCTTGACAGCGATTTCGTTTTCGCCCAACGTGCATCGATAATGATTATTATACATTTTTTTTTTTTTTCTTGCTGGGAGGAAGATGCCGTGGGTTTTAGCGCTGTGTGAGATCGACACGGGCGCACAGAGGGGTACGGACACCCAGGTAGCTGCGCTGGTGGACAGATGGACACGTTGCTCCCTAGGGAGCCAGGTCCTCCTGGGGTGATGTTGGTGTCTGTGCCGAGGCCCTGCTTCCCATCCCATCCTGCATTTGTGCTCCCTGCAGATCACAAGCAGCTGTTACCTGATGGTACAGCGTGTACAAACATATTAAAACATAATATTCCAACCCTCATTTTAGCAGCTCGAGCCCTACCTATGGCTGAGTCCCCATTGCCTGCATAAAGCCTGGGCACTGGTTTTGCTTTTTCACCCTGCCCAATTCCATTTGCACGCGCTTGGGGCTGGCATTTAGGTAACACTGGGCTGGCATCCTCGGAGGTTTGTCCTTTGGCAGCTCAAGTTGTCCCCGTGCACATGAGCTGCTGTGGCAGAGGCAGGTGGAAGCATCCGCAGCGGCCGTGTGGCAGCCCCAGGCGTTACCTGGCCACGGCTCTCGCTCGGGCTTTGCGCTTTCTGCCGTGTTCCTGGGTTTGCAGCAGGGACTGCAGTGGCCTCTCCAAGGGCCAAATCCAGCCCTCGCTTGGGATCATCCAGCTCCTTCAGCGCTCTGAACCTCCCAGGGCAGGAATTAACCCTTCATCTGAAAGTTTGCATTTATATCTCAGTGTGTTTAAGTGCCTTTGAACAATATATTTCTGTTCTCTGTGTGCATGCAAGATTATTTCGTAGGTATTTTTTGCCTGACTGTTAAGGAAAGGATCTGGAAAAAGTTTACCCCAATTAATTGAGCAAGCAGAGGGTGGGAAGCACATGAAATGAAGTACTTATTTTATATAAACAACCCCTTGAGGCTTCCTAGAAAGAGAACCTGTGAATATCTAACCTGGCAGATAAAAAGTAATCAAAACTGAATGTGCTGTCTGGTCTCTGCGCCCCTTCCAAAGGCAAATAATTTTTAATTAGGAGTTTGTTATGGGTTGCATGCAGGAGGATATGGTTAAGACAGGCTTTTGCACAAACGGTGGGAGACGACTCCTCTAAGCTTGGGGTTTGGCTGTGGGCACTTTGCATCCCCTGCCCTCCTGCTCTGCCAGCAATGGCAAATCCCAGTGCTGAGGGTGCTGGTGAACCCCAGCCTCGTGCTTTGGGATGCAATGAAATTGTTTGCCCACACCTCGCACTCCCTCGTGCAGAGGCAGCGATGCTCGGCTCGTGCAGGGGCTGCGTGGTCCTGTGGGGATGGGACGTTCTCTCTGGTCGTTGTGCCAGGCCAGCAAAGGAGTGGTTTTTTTGAGATTGCAAGTCCTCCCAGCTGCAATAAAATGTGGAGGGGTTGGTCTTTATTTCTTCCTCCTTTCGGCCAGCCTGCCTGCTCGGCAGGATTTCTGGAAAGCGGAGCCATGTGGGAGCTCACTGCTTGTCTCCAGTCCTGAGCTCTCACTCCACTCAGGTTGGTGGGAAATGGTTTGGATGAGAAACCTCCTGAGAAAGCAGGTGATAACTAAGGAAGGGGAGGATGGGAAGGTGGAATTTTTCCTTTCAAATCATTTCCTGTACAGGACATGGGCTTCTGCTCTGCTGCCTCTGGGGCCACAAAATCCTTCATGCATGGTCCAGCCCAGACCCTCCTCCTGGCTTCTTGAGTAGGACACAGCAGATTTTATCCCATGCTGTACCAGAGCCAGCAGGCTCCTCTGCAGAGGTGGTGGCATCTGAGTCCTGCCAGGAGTTGCTTGTTTATGAAGCCTCTGTTATGCCTTGGAGAGCGATGGGAGCTCGTAGCATCACTCTGACTTTTATCCTTTCATTACCCCTTGAGACAGGGAAATGAAACTGTTTTCTCCAAGGCACTGAAGACCAGTTCATCTGATGGTATCCTGCTTGTGAAGGATGCTGTCCATTATTTTCCTTGCAATAGTTGTAGAACTCCTATAGACGTACATGACGTGTGAGGTCAAGGCTTTCCAATGGGTCTCCAGCCTCTTGGCCGATTGTGGTGAAGGTTATGGCTGGCCTGGCCAGTAAGTTGTGTACATGGGGATATTTGCTAGGAAATTGAGACAGCTGTGGATGGGCCAAGAAGTTTTATGGAGCCCTGGAGAAGTCCAGGTTCTGAATGCTTTAAAGGCCTCCTCCTCAGGTGTACTTTAGCTCTGGATTTCCACCAGGCCCTAGGCTGGTCCAGAAATCTCTGCTGTCTATTCCTGTGGAGCTGGCAAGGTGCCAGGAGAGCAGGAGCATAACATTAACCTAAACCCAGTATTTTTATTTGGACCAACTGGGAGTGAATCTTTCTACCTTGTGCTGGTGGGAGTGCGAACCACTCTAGACTTTATTGGGGCTAAAAAATATCTCCTTTCTCCATGTAAAGCTAAATGTCTACAGCCAGCTCAGCTAAGGCAGATGTGTAATGCTAAGTTCGTATGAATGCACCAAGGAATGGTACATCCCAACATGGTCAGAATTTTACTGCTTAAAGGTGCAAGTTGTTATCTGAAGAGGGTCTTCAGAAATATATGAGTGTTGGTTGTTACTTACCCATATTTAACCATATTACTGACCAGACTGCGAAAGGAGTGTCAGAATCCATAGCTCAGTGGTTGACTGAGGTGGTGACGGGGAAAGGAGCATCACCTTTTTTATTCCCATCTAACCTTTCCGCATCTTACTTTTTCTCCTGTGTGGGAAATGGGGAGGAGGAAGGAGGAGCCATTTGGCCAGAATTTCAGTATGAGTCCCTGGCAGGTTGAAAATAACTTTTGATTCTAAGTTGGTTTTTGTTTTGGATGAACTTTTTGCTGGGCAAATGTGGGTGCTGTAGGGACATGAATGGGGGAACGTATTTCACTGTGCAGGTAATCCCTGTTGCTGGGTGGGCTTTGTTGCATAGAGGATCCTCTATGAGAGAAACAGGAGCAACCCCAACTCCAGGGTCATGGGTGCTGCAGGGGAGTCTGGGCCATTTGGAGGTGAACGCCGTGATCGGTTGCTGCTACCAATGACTTGAATAATTTAATGAGGCACGTTGCATGCAGTGAGTCCAGCTTTGGCTCTCAGGAGGCCACGTGGGAAAGCCCTTGTTGCTGAGGGACATGGGATGCTGCTGGTATCCCCTGGGAGCAGAGGGAGGGGGAACTGCAGAAATAGCTGCTGGGCTGGTCCCCAGGAGGAGCCTAGCTGCTGGTCCCAGCCTGGGGAGGGTTGGTCTGGATGAGTTGTTGTGACCCAGGATGACCCTGACCTCAATGATCCCAGCTGTTCTGCCTCTCCCTGCAGCTGGGAGAAGAGGATCCCACATTCCTGCTGCTCCAGGGCGATTTGCAAGCTCCCTGTGTAGGAATCCCACAGGACCTGAGACTTTCAGATGGGTTGTTCACCCCTTGGACAGCCCAGATTTTTATTGCAGTAGAGAGATTGTCCCTTGCTTGCGTCCCCTTCTGTTTGCCACCTCGTCACATTGGCAACTCTTGATGTGGGATGCACGGGCATCTTTGAAAGGAACTTGGTCAATAAAATCCAGTGGAGGGACAACCACAGGTGGCTGGACCATCTCCTGCATCTCAGGAGGAAGGGCCCGGGGCTGCTGCTGACTCACGGCCCCGGTTTGGGGGCTGCCAGCAAAAACAAATGAGTAAACCCTGATGTAACAAGTGATCTGCTGAAAATAAGTCACCGCAGAATTTGTCATTCGGTTAAAGCGCGAGTGAGAAATGCGAGTGCCACTCATGATGATGTCAGGGGTGATCTCAGAGTCCTTCAAAATACACCTCTGCTACATAAAAACCTTCTAACCCACTATTTTTTAGTTGCTCATGGAGTTTAGGCATATTTTCTGTATCTTGGTGGGTGTTACTGCTAAAGGATGGATTTGAAATCAAGAAGCCTAGTAGGTTTGGAATAACATTTGCAATTGGAGCTCATATGGTCTTTTAGATAATGGCTCACATGGAATAGAGTAGACTCCTGGGACAGGCTCAGCTGCGCAAGCACCATCTCATCCTGCCCCAGTCCTGGTCTCTCTTACCCACGTCCATCCTACGTTATCTGAGTTTCAAAGACCTTTCAGGTCCTCACCAGCCAATTCCCTTTCGCATCTGTGTTTTAGTCCATGCAAATAAATTCACCCCTCGTCCCTGTCCTTATGGCCTTTGCCTGGTTCCGCGTTGTCACAGTCATTGCAATCCTGCACGTCGTGTTCCTGTTCACCCCGTTTTTGGGTGCTTACAACACGTATTTTTAGTTGTGGCATTTTTCAGGCTTTTTTTTTTTCTATTTTTTTTTTTTTTTGGTTGTTTTTAGTGTGGTCTTGGCATCGTAGTGAATTTTATGGGAAAGTGAAAACTGCTGAGCCAAACAAGCTGTTTTGTTTTTAATGGCTGTTCAAAAGCAGTTTGGCCAGGTTTCTTCTGAAAACTCTTTGCTGCAGTGATTTTGTTGCTAGAAACTAATTCTCCAACAGAGGACCCTGTGCGGCAGGGACCTCTCCAGCAAGTTCCTACTTTACTGATAGCAGAATTTAATAACTTTAATTTATTTATCAGACAGTAATTTCACTCAGTGGAAAAATATCTGCTACCTGACAAGTGAAGGACTTGTACCGTGCACCCCTGGCAGATCGAAGGGAAATATTTAGAGTGGCTTCATGTCTCCAAACAAGATGTGGTGCTGTGCCAAGAGGAGGCGGCTGTGGGGGTCAGACCACCCACTACAGGGGGTGAACGTTGAACCCGGGCCAGCTTCAACAGCCATGAGAAAGCGTGGCAGTGTGTGTGCAGCTCATGGGCTGCAAGGTGCATGGGGGCAGAGTCGACAGAGCATGAACCACAGACTTAGAATAAATAAATAAGGCAAGGAATGGAAGATATTGCTGTTATAGCCAAGCGAGTTGCTTTTTCGAGTGATTAATATAAACCTGGCTGGGTTTATAGTGAGACTGAAAGACACGCTTCTCAGCTGGGACAGAAAATATGTCATTTCACTCCTCAATTACTCTGTGAATTAAGCACCAATGAGATTTATTTTTCCCTTGTGAAGCCATAGTGACCTGGAAGCAAAAGTCCTGTTGAAAGTTATTCTCCTAAAGCACAAAAATTACCCATTTTCCTCCATCCTCTGCACACACATGTGTCTGTAAAGTGAGACACGTACTCACTCTCACAGTGCCAAGAGGTGGTTGATATAGGATCATGGAATGATTTGGTTGGAAGGGACCTCAAAGCCCATCCAGTGCCACCCCCTGCCATGGGCAGGGACACCTCCCACTGGGTCAGGGGGCTCCAAGCCCCATCCAACCTGGCCTGGAACACCTCCAGGGATGGGGCAGCCACCACTGCTCTGGGCAACCTGGGCCAGGGCTTCCCCACCCTCACAGCAAAACATTTCTTTCCAGGATCCCATCTAAATGTTCTCTCTTTCACCTTAAAGCCATCACTTAAAAGCTTAAAACGTTTGGTGGCTGGGTCGATGTTACGTAAGGTCTCTTGTGTTTCTGTGCACTGCAGGCACTTAAGGAAGACTCCGTGGGTCTGTTTTTCCAGGAATGTATTATCTTGTAATGCAAAAACGTTGTCTCTTGCCTTCAGTTCCTCACTGGCACCTCAGCAAATGCTGGTGTGTGGGGGTATTCGTGTGCCATGGTTATAGCTGATGTGCTGTGCAGCAGGAAGGTCCTCTTCCTGTTTGTGTAGAGTCCGGCTTCATGGGACCCCAGTCTTTGTGGAGATTTTGGGGTGCTCTGCTGTACAGAGAAGGTGATAAAATTGGAGAGGAGTTGTTTTTCAGTGGATTGTGAACAACAGTGAACTAGGGTCACCTGGAGCGAGCGATGTGCTTGGCCAACCTTGGGGCATGGAGAAAGTGGCTGGGCTGTGCCTATGGGGATGTTGTGGGCAAGAGCTCCACACTCCTTTCACCTCTTGCTTTATATAATCTGCATTTCCATGCTTTAGTTTCAGCATGCCTTTGTCAACCCCAGATAATGTAAATAACACCAGAACTGAAGAGTGTTGTGGAAAACTTGCACTGGGAATACCAGGAAGGCAGCTAAATGCCCAGAAAAAGTTACTTTAGCTGCACAGTTTGGTTTCTGATGAATGCAGGAGTGTGATGAGCAAAAAACTCTGTGATTTGTATTCCTGCCGCTGGCAGGACCTATGTTCCTGTGTTTTGGGGTGCAATGGAGGGGTGTGTTCTCATGTTCCCTGCTGAGTAAACCAGCTCATTGGTTCTGGCACTGCCTTGAGCTTCCCAGCCCTGTTTCCCAATGTGGTTTTATGACCTCTGAAGATTTTGAAAATCACATGATAATCCTCGGATAGAGAGGACTCTGAGGCAGCTGTAATTAGTCAGCACCCACCCTTATCCTGCACTTTGTTTCGGGATGCTATTTACACTTTTGAGGCATGAACCCATCCCTGAGCAGCCTGTTGTTCCTCACAGAGGAAGAGATTGGGTAAATGGAAAAAAGAAGAGGCCAATTTTCTGAGTTCACTGTACATAACAGGTTTCTGTTGCTATTTTCGTCAGCGTTTATATGTGTTTTCTCAGTCATTTGGATTTTGCTCAACGTTTGCCATTGCAAAGGCTGCTCGGGGATTGGAGCTGGCTGAAGAGGCACGGTCCCAGCTCAAAAATGCATATTGGGATAAAAATCTCAGTTATGAAAAATTGTTTGGTTCTCCACAACTGAATAACCGTGAAATGAACTTCATCCTCAAGCACAAACTGAAAGGTGTGGGGAGAAGGAGGATGCCAACATCAATATCATATTAAAACTGCTAAGTTAAGCAATCAAAAGATGGGACAAGTAAGCGTTCGGGTGAATATGTAATCCTAACGTCCCTTTGTCTGCACGATGTTTATCAGATAGAATGCAATCTTGTGTTATTTACAACCTTCAATAAATAGATATTTAGGATAAGCTCGATCGTGTAATTAAAGACTTTTGACACATGGCCAGATGCTCTGCCTTTATGTTTGTGTAAATGAGAGCAGAGGGTGGCTGGGTACCACAGCGCCTGTGCTCGAGAGGCTAAAAAAGGGCTCTTTGTCCCAATGTAACTGCATTTTCTTCATTTAGATGGCGTGAAGGGATGGGACCATCCCCTCTGGAGGGCAGAAAGGGAAACTGGAAACCGTAGTCATCAATTGCCTAAAGGAGATGAGATGTGTTTTTGCAACTGTTTTTATAAAAGGTGTGCCTTCAAGCAGGAGAGTGGCCCGGATTTTCCAGACAGTTTTTTGGGAAGGGGAATACAAGCTCCTGGATGGACGGATGGGTGGTGATTGCAGCCTTGCAGCTGAGCTCTGCACTCCAGGGGTCAGGGCTGAGCTTTGCCCTGGCTGCACACACCTCATGGGCTGGGTGCCACCAAAGCTTCGGGCTGAGGCTGAGCTCAAGCTCTGGAGATGTGCTCAGAGTCTGGTCTGGGGCTGAATCCAGGGTCTGGTCTGAGGCTGAGCCCAAGGTCTGGGGCAGACTTTGCCCCAACACCCCTAATGTGCCCTGTGACATTGCAGAACTGGGGCTGGTAAATGACTCGCTGGGGTAGCAATTGCACAGCTCAGGGTACAGAGCTGGAGAAAGACCCAGAGTACGCGACTCATTGAGAAGTGAACTTTGGGGACTTTTGGGACATTTTGAGCCCAGCTGGACATGCCCAGCAGGACTTAGGAAAATAAAAGTGGTTCTTGCAGCTAAGAGCTCTGCACCTCCATGATGTGGGAAGTTAACTTGAGCATGCTCCTTGCACAAATTCTAATTGAACGAGGATGGTTTGTGCTGCAAAGATGTAGATAAATATGGACCCTATCTTGACCTTCTGGAAGAGCCTTCCTGGCCCTTGTGTGTTTCAGCACCCCTGCAATACTGAAGTATTTCTCAAGGGAAGTATGGGAACAGGCTTTTCTTACTGAACTCTTTCAGCATCCTATGGGCACCTTGGATTTCATAGAATCATTGAGGCTGGAAAAAACTTTTAAGATCATTAAGTTCAACCATCAACATAACACCATCGTGCCTACTAAACAGCGTCCTGAAGTGCCACATCTAGATGTTTTTTGAACCCCTCTATAGAAGATGACTCCCCCACTGCCCTGGGCAGTCTGGTCCAGGGTTTCACCACTCTGTCAGTAAAGAAATTTTTCCTCATATCTAATCTAAACCTCCCCTGGTGCAACTTGAGGCCATTTCCTCTTGTCCTACCATTTGTCACTTGGGAGCAGAGCCCAGCACCCACCTCCCCACCCCCTCCTTTCAGGAGTTGCACAGAGCCATGAGGTCTCCCCTCAGCCTCCTCCAGGCTAAACAGCCCCAGGGCCCTCAGTGCTCCCAGAACCCCTGGGTTCCAGACCCTTCCCCAGCTCCGTTCCCTTCTCTGGACGCTCTCCAGCCCTTCCAGGTCTTTCTTGTACTGAGGGGCCCAGAACTGACCCCAGGATTGGAGGTGTGGCCTCACCAAGGAGGAGTGCAGGTGGACGATCCCTCTCTGCTCCTGCTGGGACATTTCATATCTCCAGAGGCCCCTGTGTGCTTGCAAATGGTTGTGATCCTGAGAAAAACACGACAAGGGGTTCTGCACTCGGTGATATAATGTTGGAAATAAAAGTAGTTGAAAGGAGGAGAGGAAAGCTGAAGTTGTAGTGTTTATGTAGTGGAATGTTGTTCACTTTTTCAGAACAGGGTGGAATCATTGCATTAAGGTTTTGCATAATTTCCTATAGCACCATTTTTCATTTTTTTAAAAGATGACAGAGTGATTTCTTGGTGCTTTAAGTAGGGCGTGCTGCTTCTCTCTAACTTATGCCAATAGAAATCATCCATAAATTCAGTATTTGTAGAGTTGGTATTGACTGACTTTGACTTTTAGTGCTGCAAACAAACTATTTGACTCCTGCACACGTATTTCTGCATTTGCACCGTGCTAAAGACCATGACATGGTACAACCACCTCCCAACACACAACCCCACTTGCTTTTTGGGGAATGTTTTTTAGCAGTCTAAACCTTTTTAAAACCTTAAAGCTGCATAAGCAGCTTAAACCAGTCTAAAGCCTTAGATCATTTTAAACAGCTTGTGCCAATATAAGGACTTAGATTATCTTAAATACCTTAAACAGATCTAAAGCTTTAGAGAATGAATTTGGCCAATCTCAGATTGGTTGATTATTTGATTGATTTCACAGGGACGTTGGTTGCCATTGGGTGACTCTGCCCAACTGCTCCCTACTGGAAGGTGCTCTGATTTTCTCTGTCTTGGGAGTTTTACACTTTGGATATTTGAAGCTTTGACATGTGAACATAGCAGTAAAATCTGAATCTGTAAACTCTGCCCTTATGTTAAGGTCATGATCATCTGTAACTTCTGTACATGGCCCTGGGTTATTTTGGCTAAATAGGTATCTAATTTGCAGGAGAAAATGAGTTCTATTACAGCAGTTGAGGAGTTTCAAAGAATCATGAGTGCCTGAACTGCCCTTTGCAGTCTGGATTCTTACAAATCTCTTATATAGCTTTGAAAATCCCGTCTTAAGATGTGGTAGCTTAATTAAACCTCTTTACAAATGTATATAAACAGAGGAATGAGTCCAGATTGTGACTTAGGTTAAATGGATATTCTCTATTTCTTGTCTGCTCCTCACCCCCGTATCCACCCTCACCACTTTCGCAGTGGCCCAAGTTGCCCAGAGCAGTGGTGGCTGCCCCATCCCTGGAGGTGCTCAAGGCCAGGTTGGATGGGGCTTGGAGCCTCCTGATGCAGTGGGAGGTGTCCCTGGCCATGGCAGGGGGTTGGAGTGAAATGATTTTTAAAGTCCCTTCCAACCCAATACATTCTAGGATTCTATGATCCTCACGGTGTTAATGTAAGGTTGGACTCTTCCTTCATTTTGCAAGGGAAAATCACAAGTAATTCAGGCTTACAGAGTTAGAGGCTTTTGTTTTTTCCTAGTTTAAATTAGATGGTGTTTCACCCTGAAAGGCTGAGTTCCTTACTTTCCCTCAGAGCACAGCTTTGCTGAAAGCTGAAGGAGCAGCAGCCCAAGGAATATTTTCTTCAGGACATATTGCCAATATTAACACTATGGCAGTAAGACAACTTTTGAGCTGAGCAAAGGACCCAACACGCTTCCCTCCTGCATCCCTCTGGGATGTGAGGATGTGATTTGTGCGTATGGGGAGAGCCTGCTCCTCCTTGACCTCACCTGTGGGCACTTGGGCAGCTAAACCAGCCGACGTTTCTCCAGTCCCACTCACACCCTGGCTGCTTTGGCCATGAAGAGTTGGATTCATCCTGGTTGGGAGCACCGTGGCAAAGGGAGTTTGTATTAAAATAGGTGGCATTTGTGGCAATGCATGCAGAGTAGCGTTAACCTCTCTTCTCAGTTACTGCATAGAATGCAGTGTTGGAACAGATGCAAACAAACGGGAGATGAAAATGTGACCGTTGTAGGAAAGACTAAGAGGGAGCAAACCTGGTGTCTCCATTCACCGCCCCCACCGGGCTCTGCCATGTACAATATCTGCTTTTCAATCTGTCCTACAGATCGGTAAAACAGATGCACACAGATCTCTGACATTGCAAGTATTTTAGGACTTTCACGTCTGAGAACTGCTTTAACTTGCAAGAAACTTTAGGAAAGTAGGGGAAACTTTTGGTTTCATTTTTAGTGACGGCTGTTTTTCAGGCTTGAGTGTTAGAAGGCTGGAGTGTTAGATCGCTAACACAGGGTATTCACAGCGCAGCTGTTAATAAGTTCTGGTCTCCTGAATTTTATTCACTTAAAAATTAAAGTATTTATTATTCATAGAAGTAGTAGGTAAGCGCTTGCTTGAAGGTGAATTGCTTTCTTTCAGCTTGCCAAGCTTTGAATTCTCTTGTAGATAATATCATTCATACTTGGAGCAAGATGCCTGAATGCTGCATTCGTATCTTTGAGATTATCGGGTGGAAAACCCAGGGATTTTACAAAACTCATTTTTTTTTTTAAAAAAAAAAAGTAAATTAACAGGAACAAACATAAAATATATTCAAAAATTCTTGGAGGTGCTGGAAATTTCAGTGCTGGAGATCTCAATCCAAGCCTGGCTCCTTGAGCAGCTCACCATGGGTGCAACTCTACTACATAATTATGAAGTTCCTTTCCTTTCTTCAAATATCTGGCCCAAGGAATTTGGGATTAAATTTGCTGGAAATGTAAACACATTGCAGCTGGGGAAACAGCAACTGAATCAGGGCAGAGAGCAGAGCAGCCTGATAAATCTGATTTTGCCTTCCGAACTGCCTTTCCCTGTGTGTAACCTGGTGACCAGGACTGGATTTGCTTCTGCAGGAGTCCTGCGAAGCCAAGCTCTCTGCATCTACGATCTCGGTGCCCTTCTCTGCTCAGATGAGATACGATGTGTTGGTTGCTGTTGGGTTTCTCTCGCTACAGAGCTGAGCTGGTGCCTGCACTGCTTCTGGAGCTGGCCTGCTGCTTTGCTTCCCTCCTCTAGAAATCACTTGCTTCCTCACTCCTGACAACTTGTTACAATGTCTTCTTTTGCCCAGCTTAGGTGCTTTTACCTTTTTTTAGCCTCAGTTTGCCACAAGCTCCAGAGCAGTCTCAGCCCTTTGTGCCCCTGACTGCAGGCTCAAAGTAAAACTACAGAAACTGGTGCAGGTGCCTCTATAGCTGCATCTTCCTCTCCAGGCTGTCTGTCCCGTGTTCTGTCCCATGGACAAAAATACGAGAGAAGACATTTCCTAAAGCCAATAGTAACAGAAAAACAAGAAAAAGAGCTCTTTTCTGCCCCTCTCACAGTTACAAGGGCAGAGAGCCCCACTGTGCAACCTGTAACAGAAACCTGGGGTGCAGGTGGAGTGAGGCTGGGCAGAGGGGTCTGCCAGACACAGGACTTGGACCATTCCCATCGCTGCATCCTGGAGAGAAAACAAATGAACTGCTTCTTCCACTGCCGTTTGCAGTCAGAGAGGGCAACAACCACCAAACACAGCTAAAGTAAGAATTAAATCGGTTCAATACAGAGAATGTGGTGCTCGTTGTGCATTACCCCAGGGTCCTCGCGGTCTCCGCGTCCTCTCTTTGCTTTGCTGGGGGCCATCGTGATGCCAGGTTGGACCCTGAACCTTGAAGTCAATACTGCTGGACTGGGTTTGTGACAAGTGCTGTTTGATTCTGTGCCAGCCATTATGGGATGTGGGGAATAATTCAGAGTATATGGGGTTGGAGCCAAGAGCCCGGCTGGTTGATGTAGGCAGGCAAGGTGAGAGGTTTCCAGTCTTCCTTTCTGCCCAGTTTGTTCACACATAAGCAAATCACAGCGGTACCAACAAGTCGGTGTTAAATCCACCCAGCAACTGCATCTTCTTTGGATGGGGCCCTGATTTCCGAAAGCGTTGCCATTGGGGACAGCATTTAAGCATGTGCTTGCCTGTAAGCATGTGTTTAATTGCCATCTTGAATAGTGTTGTGCTTAATCATCTCCCTAAATGTTTTTCTGATTCAAGGCCAGTATAGGCATCCTTGGGTGCCGCATCCACCACGTGACGATGTGGCATCTAGCCCTGTGTAGCATTGGCTGGGGCATCCCCACCCTGTGTGGCGTTGGATGGGGCATCGCAGCCCCGTGAAGTGTTGGATGGGGCAAACAAGTCCTGTGTGGCTTGGATGTGCATTAGATAAGTTATTGCTGTTGAGGAAATGAGCATCATGTAGAGAAGGAGGCTTGAAGCTCTCTGGTAAAGAAAAGATCTGTGTTACTTAACAGGCTGAATTGGTGCACACAGTTTGCTGCAGAGGGTGATAAAACATGCGGTGTTTGGTAGCAGGAAAGGATTTGTAACATTGGTAGATTTGGGTGAGGATTAATGAGCCTTTTCAGCTTTCAGGGACTCGCTGGAACTCCTTAGCCTCGTTCATTTGGGGACTTAATCAGCAGCCTGGGGTTTCTTTAGGACTTCTTAGAAAGCTAAGAAATGTTCATGTGTGCCCAGGTACAGACGTGCAGAGGAGCGTGCGTGTGTGTTCAAGAGAAATGTGAGATGTGGGGCTGAAGGCTTGTACCTGCCTGGGCACTGACCACAAATACCTGTGCAGAGCAGTGAAATGTGAAGGCAGAATATTGCCAGTGTCGGCTTCGACTCCTTTTTCATCCTATTAAACCTGGGTAGTTGTGTGTTTGGTACCAGGAGCCACAGCAGGGTGTTATAGAATCAGAATGGTTTGGTTTGGAAGGGACCTCACAGCCCATCCATTCCCACCCCCTGCCATGGGCAGGGACACCTCCCACTGCATCAGGGGGCTCCAAGCCCCATCCAACCTGGCCTGGAACACCTCCAGGGATGGGGCAGCCCCCACTGCTCTGGGCAACCTGGGCCAGAGCCTCCCCACCCTCACAGCAAAACATTTCTCCCCAAGATCTCATCTCAGTCTCTCCTCTTGCAGCTGAAAACCCTTC
The DNA here is from genome assembly GCA_013389885.1 of Geococcyx californianus. NCBI lineage: Eukaryota > Metazoa > Chordata > Aves > Cuculiformes > Neomorphidae > Geococcyx > Geococcyx californianus. The sequence continues at coordinate 44,449 of VWPV01002130.1, read as the reverse complement.
CCCCGCATCCCATCCCTGCACTCCCTGATCCAGAGCCCCTCCCCAGCTTTCCTGGAGCCCCTTTCAGTGCTGGGAGGCTGCTCTAAGGTCTCCCCAGAGCCTTCTCTTCTCCAGGCTGAGCAACACCAACTCTCCCAGCCTATCCTCAAAGCAGAGGTGCTCCAGCCTCCTCTGGACTCACCTGAACAGCCCCATGTCTTTCCTACAGAGAGTGTCCTAGAGAGCTGCTGGAGTCCTGGCCTGAAATCACTGTGTGTCTGTACCCCAGGCACCCTGGCGTTATACGTCCCTTCCCGCCTTCCTTCTCTTGCTGACAGCTTTGCTGACGGCTGTTTGCAGCCCAAATGCAACTTCATGCAAGAACTGCTGATGCTGCAGCAGAACTGTGGCTCAGATCCACAGAAACGTTCCTCCTGGAATGGGACGGTGCCACGATGTGCCTCCAGGTCCTGTCATGAGTCACAGCATCACACTGTTCCACTGGGATGCCTGTTCTTGACCCTATAAAACATATATTTTTGAAACTAAACAATACTCTGTGCTGCATCAGGGCTGCAGAGCTTGAGGTGTGGGGCCGGGTGGCAACGCTGTCGCCTTCTCCAGAAGATGCGAGCACTGAAAAAATAAGCTGTGTTACCATGATGCACAAAGACTACAAGGGTCAAAGCTTTGTTGCCTTGTCCTCCTCTCTGTGTGGAGGAGAAAGGTGCATTTTACAGCTGGCTAGGTATTATGAGGCCAAATAATCAATGTACCAGGATGGCAGTCAAATGCTTTGTATCAAAAGTGAGCACCAACCTCACTGGTATTTGGATGTGGGGAATTAAAAGTGATGAATTCCCAACATTACTGGGCCAGGCATGAGCACAAGAACGAGTGGGCACAGATGAATGGAAGGTTTGGGCATGTCAGGAATTTAGGTGGAGTTTTTTTCATGCAAGGAGGTCGGTGTGTGAACCAAATTGCAGTGGGAACAATTAATATGAATTATTTTTAAAATGCTTGGACTTAAGGACCAACTCAAAGATTACAGCTGATAACTTCAAAGAGGAAAATCATTCCAGTTGCATTTGATGTCGGGGAAAAGAACATTACCTATTCTAGACAGGAGTAGACTTGGGGAGTGTGTGAATATTTCAACTCTTATGGGAAAGAGGCTGCATCTCCTCTTCATGCTGTGTCATCAAACTGGGACAAAGAGATCGCTTTGTCACTGATGGGCAGTTTGGTTAGAGTTGGTGGAGATGGAGATGGAGATGAGAATGGAGATGGAGATGCAGATGGGGATGGAGATGGAGATGGAGATGGAGATGGGGATGGAGATGGAGATGGAGATGGAGATGGAGATGGAGATGGAGATGGAGATGGAGATGGAGATGGAGATGGAGATGGAGATGGGGATGGGGATGGAGATGGAGATGGAAATGGGGATGGGAATGGGGATGGAAATGGAGATGGAAATGGAGATGGAAATGAGGATGGGGATGGAGCTGGGATGGGATGGGAGTGGGGATGAGGACTGGGATGGGGCAGGATGGTGGAAGGAAATAGCCAGTGCACAGGGTGCAGCGCAAGAGGAGAAAAGATGAGATGGAGTTGCACTGCCAGTGGTTGTGGGGATGCTCCAGCTGCTACTGTGTCAGCTCTGGTCCCAGGCACTTCCTGCGACGTGGTTTGAGTTGCGAAATGAAGATCCAGCTGTTCATTGGTGAGGTCAAGTGGCTCGCTGTGAACATCAGGGAGAAATTTCCTCTTCCTGGACAGTGCATAGGAGCAGGTGGTGGTTGAGTATGGCCCTGTTTCAGCTTCTCTGGGGATTCATCACCACCTCTAGAAGAAGCTGAGCTGATGTGTCGGTGCCTCATGACCTCTGTTAGCCTGCTCCTCCATTGGTCCTCCCCGTGACGATAGGAGATGGTGGTTGGTGCCACACTGGTGGCTTGGTTACTTTCTTCCAGTTTCTTACTCACTCTGAGTTCTTGTCTGGGTTGAAAGGGCTCACGTGAGCCTTAGCTCCATCGAGGTGAGGTTAGGTTACGCTCAAACCCAAACCAAGAAACCCCGCGTTAAATCCATGATTGATGCTCTGTGGTGTCTCAGTGGTGGTGGTGGGTGGACAGTAGGTGCCTCACAGGGTTGGGGCCATTCCGTGGATGCTGTCCTTTGACTGCAGTGTTTCTGCTGTGCTTCAGCTGGGCTGGACTGTAGCACCTCCCAGAAAGCTCCAAGCCCTCCCAGCTCCTCTCATTAAGCCTCGTTTGCTGTCAGCACTGTCCCTCCATCACCACCCTGTCAGCGAGGCAAACAGCTGCCTGGGAGCCCAACATGCAGGAGCTGACTTTGATCTGCAGACTCTGAGCCAACCAGGATTTAAATGAATTGTGGGGTTTGGCCAAGGAGGAACAAATGGCCCACACATAGCTAAAAATCCAGAGCAACAACCCTGCTGTGTGATGCATTTGGCAGCACAGAGGCCAAAAAAAGGTCCTGGGAAATGGTGAGTGCAGGCACAGGCACGTGGCAACGGAATGCAACGATGAACTGCTCTAACGGAGAACCATGGAATGGGTTGGGTTGGAAGGAACCTCAAAGCCCATCCAGTGCCACCCCCTGCCATAGGCAGGGACACCTCCCACTGCATAAGGGGGCTCCAAGCCCCATCCAACCTGGCCTGGGACACCTCCAGGGATGGGGCAGCCACCACTGCTCTGGGCACCCTGGGCCAGGGCCTCCCCGCCCTCACAGCAAAACATTTCTGCCCAAGATCTCATCTCAGTCTCCCCTCTTGCAGCTGAAAACCCTTCCCCCTCATCCTGTCCCTGCACTCCCTGATCCAGAGCCCCTCCCCAGCTTTCCTGGAGCCCCTTTCAGCACTGGGAGCTGCTCTAAGGTCTCCCCAGAGCCTTTTCTTCTCCAGGCTGAACAACCCCAGCTCTCCCAGCCTCTCCTCAAAGCAGAGGTGCTCCAGCTCTCGGATCAAGTCCCACCTGTGCTGAGGGCCCCAGAGCTGGATGTTGTGCTCCAGGTGAGGTCTCACAGGAGAAGGCTTGAGTTCTTGCACCTTGCATACCTTGTATCATCTCTGTAGCTCTATCTTTGCTTTCTTCACCTTGCTTCTCTCAAGTGTCTCTGCCAAAGTTCACTCTCCCATTTCCCAGAGGTGAGATTTGAGGGTGCAAAGGGCAGTGAAGTCCTGTAGGCACAGAGAGTGGGCACAGCCTCGTGCAAGCAGCAGCCGTTGTGGATTACCTCTGAGTGGCAATGTGAGCCAGAATTTGTCATGACATTGAAAAGTGCTGCTGGTGCTGAGGAAGTCTATTGGTACTGTCAACACAACAGGAGAAGCCCTCAGGGGAGTTACCTGTCACTCAGCTGCAAGTTAGAAACCCTTCCAGTGCTTTAGTGAGCCCAAAAAACTCAAAAAAGAATGAAAAACCAAGGGACAAAGGCAACAGGTGTATTATTTTCTGGTAAAACTGCATGCCGGGCTTTTGTCCACTGTTCTACAAGGTGAGGCACTCACAGTGCCCCCTTTTGCTTCTCCCAGACCCACAGGAGGTGTGACACAGGGGTCACTGGAGACAGAGATGGGGCTTTTGCCTCCTCTTCCCTGCTTATCCATGGAACCCTTCAGAACCACTCCAGGTTCTCATGGGAACAGGGCAAGAGGGATTACATCCATCCTACTGCTGGAGAACTGGGGTGTTGGAGCTGGGGACTGCCCGTGCACCCCAGGTTTCTGATCAGTTTTTTTAACCCTAAGCTCACCTTAACCTTTCCATGGTTTACAAGGAGCGGCTGAGGGAATTAGGGTTGTTTAGCTCAGAGAAGAGGAGGCTGAGGGGAGACCTCATCCCTGTCTGCAACTGCCTGACAGGAGGCTGTGACGGGGTGGGGCCTGGGCTCTGCTCACAAGTGACAGCGATGGGACGAGAGGAAATGGCCACAAGTTGTGCCAGGGGAGGTTTAGACTGGACATGGGGAAGAATT
>VWPV01002130.1:5008-38423 GCA_013389885.1 Geococcyx californianus | reverse complement strand
CTCAATCTCCCCTCTTGCAGCTGAAAACCCTTCCCCCTCATCCTGTCCCTGCACTCCCTGATCCAGAGCCCCTCCCCAGCTTTCCTGGAGCCCCTTTCAGTGCTGGGAGCTGCTCTAAGGTCTCCCCAGAGCCTTCTCCTCTCCAGGCTGAACAACCCCAACTCTCCCAGCCTGTCCTCGTACAGGAGCTGCTCCAGCCCTTGGATCGTCTCCGTGGCCTCCTCTGGCCTCACTCCAACAGCTCCAGGTCCTTCCTGTGCTCAGGACTCCAGAACTGAACCCAGGGGTCCAGGTGGGGTCTCACCAGAGCGGAGCAGAGGGGCAGAATCCCCTCCCTCTCCGTGCTGGTCCCAGTGCTCTGGATGCAGCCCAGGATTTTTTTTTTTTCCGGGTTTTCATAGTGAGAAGAGGGTTATGATGTTCTGAATTATGCCCAGACATTCCTGTTTTGTCAGGGTTTACCGGGCAGAGTTGCCCTGAGGCCAGACCAGCCCCATGGCTTTGCAGCCCATCCAAGCGTGTGGTCATGGGTAACTCTTCACTCCCATGAAACAAAAGTTAAACCATGAGCCATCATGGGTGGAAAAGAAAAACAGGAAAGTGTTGGGAGGTAACAAATAGTAGGACGCTTCTGGAAAAGGTGACTGCGCTAGGATGGAACAGGTGGAGGAGCTGTGTCCTCTGCAGAATGGAGAAGTGAAACCAGCAAAAAGATCAGTGGTTTAGGTCAGAAAATGTTTGAAAGAATGGGAAAACCGCAAAAAATAGATCCAGTCCTTGAAAACAACAGCTTCTGCCGTAAAGGTTTCATCCTTTTTGCACTTTGTGTTACTGTGCCCATGAATATCCTTTAATTTGAATTTTTATTAGAATACCAATATGCCGTAGAAAACTATTCTATTTTATGGGCAGCTCTTCTAAGCCCTCAAAAAGCTAACGCGTGCGTTTTCATCATTTGTGGTACATCATCCTATGGAACCTAACCTTAACTACTGTTGCTTATTCTTGCAAACGCTACAGTGTTCCTGATGTATCATCAAGCTCTCCACAGCTACTCCTGTGGCATCGATTGCCAGTGCAGTCATGGTGGTACTTTTTATTTTTTAAAGAAAAGAAAGACTTTTCATAGAATCATGGACTGGTTTGATCGGAAGGGACCTCAAAGCCCACCCAGTGCCACCCCCTGCCATGGGCAGGGACACCTCCAACTGCATCAGGGGGCTCCAAGCCCCATCCAACCTGGCCTGGAACACCTCCAGGGATGGGGCAGCCACCACTGCTCTGGGCAACCTGGGCCAGGGCCTCCCCACCCTCACAGCAAAACANAAAATGATCACCTCTTCATGAATTTCTAAGTGAAGGTCCCATGAAACCGATACTCAAATCAATATTCAGGTTTAAAAGACCAAGTCTATGAGCAAAAGTATAGCAGCATTTCTGCCAATCTAATCCACATTATATATATATAATATATAATATATAATATATAATATATAATATATAATATATAATATATAATATATAATATATAATATATAAATACAGATACATATAATATGTATATATATGTATATTACATATATGTATCTATCAAATACAATTACTTGCTCTGGCCTCCACATTGCCCCGAGCGTGCGCTGCTGAGCGAGGCCTCACCATCAGCGGTTGCTGCAGGGCTGCTGCGAGTCTCCGCATGCAGGGCAACAATTACAAGTTTTACCGCATGCAAATAGGGAGCAGCGGTTCAGCCTCCCTTCTCCTGCCGGTGGGCACCAACCTCCTTCCTGGCAAGGCAGGTTTTGAGAACCTACAGGACTAATAAGCTTCAAAAAACAGGGCCCACGGGGGAACCCCCCCCCCCCCCCCCTCTCCCTCCTGCTTTATTTTTCTGCAGAGATTTGCAAGACAAAAGCGCTCGCTTTGCATTGTGCATTCTGCTTTGGGGCTCAGGGTTAGGTGGAAACACACCTGCCGTGTCACTGCTTCCTGCAGCCCATGCAAATAGAGCATCCTCGCAGGAAAATGTTACATCCCTTAAAATAAACTCTGCTGCTCAGCGGGGCGTTTTGTCTCTGCTTGCGTGCTGGAATGTGGCTGCCAAAACAGAAAGCCACAGGATAAAAATACAGCTGCCCACTAGTGTTAACGAGGGGTTCTGTGAGAGGGGCACACAAGGTGCCGCGGGTTATTGTGTTTTGGGGTGGGAGTTGGGGTTTTAGGGTTTTTTTCTCGCTCTTTTTCGCCCTTCCCCTGCCTGTTGTGCTTCGCAGAGCCCCTTGCCTGGCTCTGTGCCTGCAAAGCGCGGCGCTGGCCGTGCTGGGTGACAGTGCTGCCCTTGGCTTTCTCTTGGCAGAGGGTCTGGCTGCTCCCTGCCTCCATGGGGCTGCCCTGCTGCCTGCTTCTGCTTTATCCTTTCCTTCTCTTTTGCCATCGAGGCTAAAAGCCCTAACAGGAGAGTGAAGGATAGCTCAAACACGTGAGAAATTTTCTTGCTTTTGATTTCCTAGAGCCAGGCTGTGTCTGGTACAGAGAGACCTTGAAACCTGCCCGATACTGGAGTTTCAGTTCATCAGGTGACCGCGAAAATGAATGAGTTTTCCTTCAAGGGGTAGAAAAATCAAGAGGAAAAGAAGCAACTCTGTTATGCAACCGCTGCACTGATGCAGCTGTTGGTGAGCCCAGGGGGGCACTGGGTGGATACAGAATTTAGAGGGTGTAATTTTGCACATCTTGACTCCAAATGTCTCCAAGCATCAGCTGCCGACTCACCTAGGAAGTAGCACAGCAGAGCCTGATTTGGTTTATGATGCTGGCTCAGTGTGGATTTACTGCTCCAGTTTGTAGGACGTGCATGTGGGGAGGGATGTGCGGATACTCAGGATTTATCACCTGCAGAGTCACTGAAGAAGCTTTGTTACCTTTAAAATCCTAGATAGGATTTGCTACCAGTGTTGCTTCGAGACGGAAGGTTGATAAAGCTGAGGAAACCTACCTGGAGGTCTCAGTGGGTGTTTGGAGGTATCGGTTGGATGCAGATTTGATGGTAGTTGTAATAATTTCTGGTAATCAAGTGCTGAAGTGGTTGGTATGGGGAAAGATAGATTTGAGGTTGTTTAGCCTGGAGAAGAGGAGGCTGAGGGGACACCTTATGGCTCTCTGCAGTGCCTGAAAGGAGATTGTGGGCTTTGGGCTCTTTTCTGAAGTGACAGGTGATGGAATGAGAAGAAATGGCCTCAAGTTGCACCAGGGGAGGTTTTGATTGGATATGAGGAAGCATTTCTTTACTGACAGAGTGGTGAAGCCCTGGCAGAGGCTGCGCAGGGCAGTGGGGGAGTCTCCATCCCTGGAGGGGTTCAAAAAACGTGTGGTTGAGGCACTTCAGGACACAGATTAGTAGACAGGGTGGCGTTGGGATGAAGATTGGGCTGAATGAATTTGAAGGTCTTTTCCAGCCTCAGTGATTCTGTGATTCTCTGATATATCTGTATGATTTGTTCTGCTAGGAACAGTGATGTTTCCTCAGGGTGATGTCACATGGCAAGGTTGGAAACGAGAGGTGCAGGAACGGCCAGGGAGGGAGCAGATACAGAGCACAGCCAAAAGGGAAAGCTCACAGGGGAGGCTGCAGGCAGGAGAGCTTAGGGACACACCTGGAGAGAACTGTTTTAATGGTTCTTGGTAGAGAAGGGGCTGGATAGCACAGCCATAATTGATGGAAATTTACTGTTTAGAGAGACTTGAGGCTTTGGAGAGGTTACAGACTCCCGAAGGACAGGCTTCCATGGGGCCAAGCTCTTTCTAGACCCCAAGGAGGAGACCTGAGGGCGGGAAGCCTCCATGGGTTGGGCCAGGTGGCTGGCAGGGCTCCCTGGAAAGAGCTGGGTTGTGCAAAGGAAAGCTCGCAGGTGTGACTGTCACAGTGTCTGTTTTCACAGCACATGTTTTTCTTGGCTCCTGAGTGGAGGAGAGTGGTACCAGGACATGCCTCCCCATGCTGACAAGAATTCCCCTCAAGGCTTGCTGGATTCAGGTGCCTTTAACCCAGAATTGCTTTTGAATTCCTGCAATTTGCTGCTGTTTCCCCCCTTCTGTCCCTTGCTTTCCGTTGACAGCGTCGTGTCCCTGTCAGAGCAGTGCCTCTGCTCCGCAGGCGATGGGCAGGGCATGGCCCAGATCCTCTTCTGTTGGTGGAACTCCTAAGAAACTGAACTGCCTGCACGGGCTGGTCCTTAGGTTGCGCTGATGGAACTGGCAGCCAGACCTGTTTGCAGTCACTGCATTTCGTGTGCTGTGCGATCAGTTGACAATCACAGAATCATGGATTCACAGAACAGGTTGGGCTGGAAGGGACCTCAAAGCCCATCCAGTGCCACCCCATGCCATGGGCAGGGACACCTCCCACTGCATCAGGGGGCTCCAAGTACCATCCAGCCTGGCCTGGAACACCTCCAGGGATGGGGCAGCCACCACTGCTCTGGGCCACCTGGGCCAGGGCCTCCCCACCCTCACAGCAAAACATTTCTGCCCAAGATCTCATCTCAATCTCCTCTCTTGCACCTGAAAACCGTTCCCCCTTGTCCTTTCCCTGATCCAGAGCCCCTCCCCAGCTTTCCTGGAGCCCCTTTCAGTGCTGGGAGGCTGCTCTAAAGTCTCCCCAGAGCCTTCTCTTCCCCAGGCTGAACAACCCCAGCTCTCCCAGCCTGTCCTCGTACGGGAGGTGCTCCAGCCCTCGGATCATCAGCTCTTTTCATCTGGGGCTGCAAGCACGGAGTAAGCACAACTGTGCTGATTCCTTATGGCTGCAGCTGTGAGACAGAACCCTTAGCATTGCTGGCTTTTCCTTTCACTGCCTGCTGGCCCCTAGGAAATTCCGTTGGTTAGAGTAAAGGGCATCCCTGATGGAAGAGTTTGGCCCCAAGCCCACCCTCAAAGTCAGCCCCAGCCGATACTGCTGTGTGATGGGCTCTGAATTTCCTTCCTGTTTCCCTCTGAAAAAACTCATGTTCTTGAAGTTCAGTTCATGTCTTGTTTCCTGAAAGGTCTCACAAATGAGAGCAAATGAGCTCTTATTTTAAACATCCTTTGTCCATTTGCGTTCTCTCTTGCTCAGTCTGGGAGCTATGGAGCTGATGCTGCAGGTGTAGATGTAGAGCACCTCATGAGCAGCTTTCATCTTGATTCCTACTTGCTCTTTACAGTGATCAGTTCTGATACTTTTGGTTTCTTGGTGGAGACATGCAGCCACCAGAAGAGCCCACCTCCATCTGCCCTTCAACATCTACATCTCAGGATCATGGAATGTGGGCAGGCTGTGAGTGGTTCGGGTGCTCGGAGCACTGTGTGGAACGGCAGCTCAGTATCGCTGTCCCCCTTCCTCACAAAGCTGTCCACATCTGTAACAGCTGTATTTGTTTCCAAATCACATTAACACCTCTTAATCTCCTGAATGTGTGCAGTGTCCGAGCAGACCAGCTCACTGCAGTGGTCGCAAGCAGCTGGATGTGTGACTCAGGACTCAATACTCTGCTGAGTAATTTGCAAGAGCAAGCAATGCCAAATGTTCTACTCAGAGACCATCAGAGTTTTTCTTTTAATCATCTGCTTTCCTTGCCTTATGAAAACTTCTCGGCACTGCTCTTGCTAATGGCAGGATCCTAAGAAAACAGAGAGGGATCTGCAGTAAAGATCAAGCTGCCGTCAGCTTGCCCAGACAGCTCTGTTATCCCAGCAGAACAAACCTCTTCAGTGGGACTCAAGTAACCTCACCAGAGGTAACCGTGGGCAGATGCACCACCTGGCTATGATGTCATTGCGCTGTGCTAATGTTATTTTGCTCAATGCCAGCAAAGCAGGCTGATGAAATAGCCAGGAGCATTAGCACCGGGCATGAAGGACTCGACCACAGTGGTTTAAGCAGCCAGCTGGAAGAGATCCCCTGCTTGGGCAGCATGACACTCCCTGTCCTCTCTCAACAAGCTGATTCCTGTTGTTGTGAACTGCCTGCTTGAGGCTCTGAGGTGCTTGGCATGGCCCAACCTGGAGTTTGTTGCCACATTTATCCTTTCCTTAGTTGCTGGACTTGTAAAGAGCTTCCCTCACGTGTTACATGAGCCTGGGAGCCACCTCCTGCCTGGAGCCTGAACATAGGATTAGATGCACCTGAAGAGATGCAGGACCACAGTAGACCTCATTTTCAAGCTGAGACTTGAGCATCTGCACCCTCTGAGATCTGACCAGTGCCCTCTGTATGTGTCGGGTCAGCTGGAAGCAGAGGCGGAATTCAGGCTCTGGTCCAGCTCCCACAGTGTTCCACGAGGTAGGGTTGCTAGACATCCGTGTAATGTGAGATTTCCTGTCTTCCAGACCGCCAGTTGTACTGCAACCATGCAGGATGCTATCCTTCCTGTACTCCCTGCACAGTTTTAATAGAGGACATGACAAATCCCACTGTCACCTGCCCCTTCCCCAAGGAATTTTTTTGAATCTTCTTCATTGTCCGTCTTCTCCCCCAGAGTTTGCGTTTGGCCATCAAGCTGTATGGACAAAGTGACCATTGGGTCACGTTTCAGGTTTTTAATGTTATCAGGTAATCTATCCTCTGGCTCTTTTGAGACCTTCAGCAGGGTCAACCAGACTGCATCACAGCTTCCTGCAGGGGTGCAAGGCTACGTGATGTCTATCAGATGACTATTTTATTACCTTATTAAATGAAAGGTAAAACCAAATTATTCTAGTCCCTCAGTAAGAGCTGATTTTGCAGACAAGGGAAACACTTCAGGGCTCAGCTCTCCAGATTTCTGGGAGTGTTTGACACAGCATCACATGGAGAATTATAAACTGAGGGGAAGAGATTAGCTCAAGAATTATCAAGGTAGGGATGTCTGTGAGTGTTCCCTGAAGATGAGTTGTGGGCTGAGCTTCTCTCTTACATTGGTATTGGAGCAAGCATGAGGAATAAATAGCCTGAGGAGAAGGGCAGTGAAGGTGGTGAAGGGTCTGGAGACCCTTATGAGAGGTGGCTGAGGGACCTGGGGTTGTTCAGCCTGGAGAAAAGGAAGCTAAGGGGAGACTTTATCACTCTCTACAACTCCCTGAAAGGAGGTTGTAGCAAGGGATGTGTTGGTCTCCTCTCCCAAGAAGGCAACAGAATGAGAGGAAATGGCCTCAAGTTGCAGCAGGGGGGGTTTAGATTGGATATCAGGAAAAATTTCTTCACTAAAAGGGTTGTCAGTCACTGGATTTGCTGCCCAGGGAAGTCTCCATAACTGGAGGTGTTTAAAAGATTGACAGATGAGGTGCTCAGAGATGGTTTAGTAGTGGACGAGGTATGGTTGGACTCGATCTCAAAGGTCTTTTCCAACCAAATGATTCTATAGTTCTGTGATTGTATGAGAGACATGGGCAACACATCAGGTGGATCCATGGGTGGAACAAAAGATTGCGATGGGAGACAAAGCACTGGAGGATCTGGGCTACATTTGTACAAAGTTCTGGTTCCCCATGGTCAAGAAGATGAATTCAAATAAGGATAAATGTGATGACCAGCTATTACAGTGATGAGAACAGAGCAATTTCTTAGCAAGAGGAGATTAAAGGCGTATCTGCATCATCGTAATGAGAGGCCGTCTTGTCTTAGAGTTCAGAGGGCAGCGTGAAGCACTGTAGTGAATTCGTAATGATGGAGTTGAATTTGGGACTTGCCAAATCCAGCGTATAAATGATCAAATGTGCGTTAAGTAGAAACAATTACGGATGACTTTAGAGCTCATCAGAATGCAGACCAGTGGCTACAGTGTGAATGTCAGGGGCACACAGTCCCCAAAAGAGCTATTATATTATTTGGAAAAGGAGGCTGCTTTTATGTACAGACCTGTTTAATCAAGATCTGATGATTTTGGAGTTTGGCTCAGCAAAGCTGGGTCTCAGATAGGCTTTTAGTCTGTCACACCTTGCTGCTAAATAGGAAGCTCTGCGTAACCATGGTTTTTCAGCTGGAGGAGCAGAGAGGGAGCAAAGCCTTTTGTCTTTGAACTTCAGGAGAGAGCTGTGTGGGATTTGCTTCCTCATCCCTGGCTGCCAGAACCAAGTTCTTGCCTGACTATTCATAGAATCATAGAACTGTTAAGGTCATAATTCATAGAATCATAGAACTGTTAAGGCCTGTAAAATCCTCCAGGATCATCCAGTCCAACCATCAGCCCAACCCCACTGTGCCTGCTAAACCATGTCCCAAAGTGCCACATCTACACATTTTTTGAACCCCTCCAGGGATGGAGACTCCCCCACTGCGCTGGGCAGCCTCTGCCAGGGCTTCACCACTCTGTCAGTAAAGAAATTTTACCTAATATCCAATATAATTCACAAAATACCGACTATGAACTGCCAAAAGATGGCACGTGGCCATTTTTTAATTGTAAACGATAGATGACCCTAATTTGAGCCATTCTCTCCGGCCGGGTGGGTGGAAGCTGGGACTGCTGCTCTGGGGAGCTATGCCCAGCTCTTTGCTTCCCCTGCAAAGCTCATGAGCATTTGAAGTCTTCTCTGTCCCAGCCACATGAGACTCTGGGTCGGTGGAAGAGGCAGGCTCTCAGAGTTGATGGTTTTGACTTGTGATTTTGTGCCTATTTACCTTTTTTTTTCCTTAGGAATAACACTCAGCTCTTTTCCAGCTCCTTCTCTGTGAAGGCAGCTCCTGATATCCAGGAGCCTCTGTTCTTCCTCCAACCAACCGTGGTGATGCTCTTGTCCCAGCTGGCCCTGGGGTCTTTGCAGGGGTCTGCTTTTCTCTGCCATCCTCGTTGCTAGAGTTACAAGTTGGGTTGAAGTAAAAAACTGAGCTCAACTTCTTTGCATTTTATCAAATTTCATTTTAAAACCTGATTCTATTGAGTGAGAATTACTTTTCTTTCAAAAAAATAAAAAAATAGATGAGAAAAGAGTCAGCACTCGCAGAGTCAGGGAGAGCTGTGGATGGAGCCAAGAGCACGGACTCTGAAGTCTTTCCTTTCTGGACTCCCCCAGCCCATAACAGTCGAGTTATGTTCTCTGTTCAGCCCAGGAGGTAGCAGTGCCAAATACACCGAGCTGCTGGCTTGCCGCAGAATAATGCTGCCACTGTGCTTTAGGCTACCCCCAATTACTTGCTTGTTATCAGGGTGGAGATCAAAGTACATCATTTAAAGAACAAATGCAATAAATGCTTTGAATTTATGTATTGACTTTTTTGGGGGGGGGAAACCGGATTGTCGCAACAAGCTCAAGCTAATCTTTTGGATTTTGCATAAAGAACTGGGAAGAGAGCCTTGTTACCTGAGGTGTCTCCATTGGCGTGATTTAGCCTGATTTTATGAGGATACCGCCACATACTGTGTAATTCCTGATGCCACACCTTGGAGTTGCTCTGGGAAATCTGTGTAGTCTGGATATCCTCAGGTCTATGGATTCTAGGGAGCTGAGTCAGTGCTCTGTTCCTCTTAAGTGCTAACTTAGACCTTACTGATATTTTGTTCTGCTCTAGGTGTATTTTTACTCTCTCCTGAAAAGCTCCATGCCTTAAAAAGTAAAAGCAAAGGCACCCTTGGAGATTCTGCTGAGGAGCTCGGATTCATCGAATTGTCATAGAATGGTTTGAGTTGCAGGAGACCTCAAAGCCCATCCAGTGCCACCCCCTGCCATGGGCAGGGACACCTCCCACTGGGTCAGGGGGCTCCAAGCCCCATCCAACCTGGCCTGGAACACCTCCAGGGATGGGGCAGCCACCACTGCTCTGGGCACCCTGGGCCAGGGCCTCCCCACCNAATCCCCTCCCTCTCTGTGCTGGTCCCACTGATCTGGGGCCAGCCCAGGACATGGTGGGCTTTTTGTTCTGCAAGCACACGTTGCTGGCTCATGTTGAGCTTCTCATTGAACAAAATCTGGTTTATCCAGCCCTACCTTTTAAAGGGATTTCTTTCACTACATAACAGTTTTGCTCCATGAAAATGTGATATATTCAGAAGGAAAAGTGGCAATGAAGAGTTACACAGACTAAACCCTTTGCCATTTCAGTGCAGTCAGGAACCGGAGAAGTGGCAGGGGTCGGAGAAAAGAAGATCTATAAGGATGTTCCCATCCCATCCAACAGCAAGGCTTTTGTCTGTTCCAACTTTAGAGTTGCCGTTGTTAGTTTAGAGTAACTAAGAGGTGGTAGCAGGTAAGAGATCGGTGTAACCAGTGTGGATTTAGAGATGCAGCGGCCATGAATATACTGGAAGTTATTTGCTGTTGCCTTGACGTTGTAGCAGGATGCCCTGTGCATGGAGGTGTTCAAAAAGTGTGTGGACATGGAAAACAGTTTAGTAGGCACCATGGTGTTGGGCTGATGGTTGGTCTGGATCATCTTAGAGGTATTTTCCAATCTCAATGATCCTATGAGTCTGTATAAATTACTGGTTATGTAATTTAAATATGTTAACGAAACAGTTCAAGCCAAAGCCTACCCTGGCAAGAAAAATGACTGCACAGAACTGGATTTTGTGGATCTTGCGAGTGCTTTAAAAGACATATTTTTCTGTAAAACATTCAATTATGCTGCAACATTGATGTAGTTATACTGAAAGTACTGGTCTTGCGCATTGTCGGGGCTGTTAAGGTGTCTCCACAGTGAGTTTTCTTATCTCCTTCAGTGGAGAATATATAAATGACAGCTTTTGCTATCATCCTATAGTGTACTTATTTAAAAAGAAACCTCCTTATAAGCATTTAAACGATATGCTATGATGTTTTTTGTGGGAGAACTTTTATGTGTCTTGATAGACAAGGAGAACAATTCGGAGCCAAATGAGAATGCAATACTTTTTAATATTTCCCTAGAATTCTTACAAAACAAAGTCAAACAGTTACCCCTGCGGATGTCTGTCGTATTGTCCTGCCTTCAGTCTTGCATTCCCATACTGAGTATTCAAAGTTCAGGAGGTGACCACAGCCACCAGCAGGGACCCTTTACCTGCACTGCAGAGCCTGCTGCCTTGACTTGTGACCAGCCTGCGGAGAAGCTGTAGGAGGAGATGGCTCCGATGATGCTGCCGCAGCCCTCGACAGCATTTACACTCTCAGCCCCATGGGCTGCCAGGCTGCAGCTGCTCTGCTCCTCTCTTCCAGCAGGATGGAGAAGGTGGAGGTGAATACTTGCTATTTTCAGCTCTTTCCGTTTCCCCCTTCTTTTTGTAGCAGATGGTGAGAAGGTGAGAAGCCATGAACTCTTCCCTCGTTAGTCTTCTGAGAGCAGTCATTTGGCTGCTGTTTATCCTGAATTCTCTCCTATGAAAAAGTCACAAAGTCTGTAGAAGTCCCAGCATGAGGAACAGCTGGCCCTGGGTCCAACAGGAGGGGCTGGAAATGGAGCTGGATGGAGAGGAGATAATTTTGAAGGACGCGTCCTTTTCAGAATTCATGTGCCTTCTGTTTGCAGAAATACCAGGAATCCCCAGCAGTGCCCTTGACAGATCGCTGAGCTGCACTTCCCAGGAGGGCAGGAGTCTGGTGGAGGGTCTGGAGAGCAAGTCTTGGGAGGAGAAGCTGAGGGAACTGGGGATGTTCAGCCTGGAGCAAAGAAGGCTGAGGGGAGACCTTATTGCTCTCTGCAGCTGCCTGAAAGGAGGTTGTGGTGAGGTGGGTGCTGGGCTCTTCTGCCAAGTAACAAGTGATGGGATGAGAGGAAATGGCCTTAAGTGCACCAAGGGATGCTTAGATTGGATATTGGGAAAAAATTCTTTAGTGACAGTGGTGAAGCCCTGGCAGAGGCTGCGCAGGGCAGTGGTGGAGTCTCCATCCTTGGAGGGGTTCAAAAAGCGTGTAGGTGTGGCGTTAGGGGCAGGCACAGTGGGGTTGGGCTGACGGTTGGACTGGATGATCTTAAAGGTCTTTCCAACCTTAATAGTTCTGTCATTCTTTGAAATAGGAAAAAAGGCCTCTTCAAGCACTGGGTTTATTCAAGTTGGGTGGCTCTGTCCGTGTAGGTTGGAGAAGACAGAAGTCTTGCATTTTTCATCAAAAAGCTGGATCACTTAAATTTTCTCAGAATGAAGGCAATGGCAAGACAGGGTAAAAAATTTCACCTGATACAAAGGAGAGTTTGCAGGTCTCCTGCAGGTCGGTCAGCAAAGGGAGCATCCCCATCACCCTGTTTCCATCCTCAGCGCCAACTGTGAAACCACTGTCTTGGTATCGATCCTTGAAAGTCAGCTGTGATTGAAATTGAATCGCTGTGTGTGGTCTTTCTAACCAGCAGAAGCACTGAAAGGCAACGTAAATACGAAAGTTTGGAGATGTGACCCCTCCTAAAACAAACCTGGCAGGTAAAGTTGGCTCTGCCCAGGTTGCCAGCGCTCAGGNAAGAGGGGAGACTGAGATGAGATCTTGGGGCAGAAATGTTTTGCTGTGAGGGTGGGGAGGCCTTGGCCCAGGGTGCCCAGAGCAGTGGTGGCTGCCCCATCCCTGGAGGTGTTCCAGGCCAGGTTGGATGGGGCTTGGAGCCCCCTGATGCAGTGGGAGGTGTCCCTGCCTATGGCAGGGGGTGGCACTGGATGGGCTTAGAGGTCCCTTCCCACCCAACCCATTCCATTATTGTGTGAATACCCACTTGTCTGTGTGTGACACTGTTTGAGGTAGAAATGAAGCCCAGGAGGCAGCCTTTGCATCACTCGGTGCTAATGCACCGAACGTCCGAGTAATGCAAAGGCTGCCTCCTGATTTTCTTTCTTTTTTAATCTAGAAGTGGAAGAAATGCACTTTTTTAAAAAGATAAAGAGCATATCAACTTGCTGGGTGACAGGGGCAGCTTTAAAGTGGTGTCACTCATGTTTGAGAGAGTCCTGTCATTTTGTACAGAGCCAAAATTAGTCTTTGGAGGTAATAAATGCAGCGAACTTCTCAAAGCTGGGAAATGTCCCTTTTGCTAAGGTACTGAAAATAAGTTCCAGGCATCCAGCAAGCATTTATCAGGTTTTTCTATTTCTACATAGCTTTTTTTTAATAAGAGATTCTGTTCTTTCTGAGCCTTCTTTTAATCTACTTCTGACTTCTTTTTTTGAAGTAAACTTTGCTGGCTGCAGATTTCCTCCTTTGAAAGTTTTATGTGAAGCCTTGGTGCCAGATGCTGCACAGCAGCCCAGTGGCTCTGTGCTTGCAGCTTGCGCTGGAGCTGCTCTCTCGCTTGTTTAGTCCATATTCTGCCAGGCTGGTTATTTAAACTCTGCAAAAATATGGGATGGAATTATGTTGGGCTGCCTGTAGATGTCTGAATCCGTGTGGAGGAGGGATGTGTTTTGGCATTTGCAAACAGAACTATTGTGTTTTCACTAGGATGGATACTTCAGTTATTTATCAGAGAGCATTTAATAGGGAATAAGTAACCTGTGTAACCAGTGCTGCATCCCTGTTTTTCCTTCTGTCTTGCTGGATGTCATCATCCCTAGAGAGGTCATCATCCCCTTATACTGGGCACTGGTCAGGCCCCACCTCGAGTGCTGTGTCCAGTTCTGGGCCCCTCAGTTTAGGAAGGATATTGAGATGTTAGAGGGTGTCCAGAGGAGAGCAACGAGGATGGTGAGGGGGCTGGAGCACAAGCCCTGTGAGGAGCGACTGAGGGAGCTGGGGTTGTTTAGCCTGGAGAAGAGGAGGCTCAGGGGAGACCTTATTGCCCTCTACAACTGCCTGAAGGGAGGCTGTAGTGAGGCAGGAGTGGGGCTCTTCTCTCAGGTGACCAGTGACAGAACGAGAGGACACGGTCTCAAGCTTCGCCAGGGGAGGTTTAGGCTTGACATTAGGAAGAAGTTCTTCACTGAGAGGGTAATTGTTCACTGGAATGCTCTGCCTAGGGAGGTGGTGGAGTCACCATCCCTGGAGGTGTTCAAAGAGAATTTGGATGAGGCACTTAGTGCCAGGGTGTAACTGACAAGTAGGAGTAGGTGTAGGTAGTAGGTGTAGGTGTTGGGCCATAGGTTGGACTCGATGATCTCAAAGGTCTCTTCCAACCTTACAATACTGTGATACTGTAATGTAGAGAAGAACCCAGTTGCACAGGGAGGTGTTGGTCTCAGGAGCTGGATCAAGCAACACCTTGACCACTGGGTTCAGTTTTGGGCTCCTCACTACAAGGAGGACCTTGAAGGGCTGGAGGGCATCCGGAGGAGGGAATGGAGCTGAGGAAGGGTCTGGAGCCCAGGGGTTCTGGGAGCGGCTGAGGGACCTGGGGCTGTTTAGCCTGGAGAAGAGGAGGCTGAGGGGAGACCTCATGGCTCTCTGCAGCTCCTGAAAGGAGGTTGGAGCAAGGTGGATGTTGGTTTCTGCCAAGTAATAAGTGATAGGATGAGAAGAAATGGCCTTGATTTACTCTGGGAGAGCTTTAGGTTGGATATCAGGAAAATTTTCTTTACTGAAAGAATGATGAAGCATTGGAAGAGGCTTCCTAGGGCAGTGGTGGAGTCCCTGTCTGTGGAGTCTAGAGACGTGACACTTGGGGATGTGGTTCAGTAGACACGGTGGGGCTGGGCTGACAGTTGGACTGAATGAGCTTAGAGGTCTTTTCCAGCCTTAATGGTTCTGTGATTCTGTGATCTGGAGGTGTCTCTCCAAGGCCAGCTCCTGTTCTGCAACGCTGCTGCTGTGCATCACAGTAGAAGACCCTCTGCTGGGCTGCAGCTCAGAACCTGCCCTGAGCAGGATCCAGGGAGCTCGGCTACAGCTGGGGGTGGCATGGCCCTTGTCATGCACCCAACCCTGAGCCAGGACAGAGCCCAGGGCTGTGACTGGGGTGGCATCTCCCTGTCACCTCATCTTGACATCCGGTGTAAGGAGGCCAAACGATAGGAAACAGAGAGTTGTTGTTGTTTGCATGCCTGGTGTGCCTAATATTTAGCTCCAATTTTGTCAGCTTGAGCTGCTGCTGTAAGTGTATAAATGTGTTCTGGTTTATTTGGGCAGCAGATTTGTTTTTCTTTATTGGCTTAAAAATAAATTGTGCTGCCTATACTATTTAAGCCCCTAGCCAGGCTGCTTGCTCAACCGCTGGAGAGTCCTTCTTCAGCATTGTATTGTTAATTCAACTCTGCTTTAACTGGTGTGCTTTGCCTTACAGATCTTACATTATTCTCCCCAGCATTTATTTGCTGTGATTTTTGGTGGGTTTCTCTGCCATGCAAGCATTCTCTGTGCGTGTTTCAATTGCCGTGGGTATTCCTGTCAAAATTAATGCATTAATACCTGTTTCCTGCTGATGTGTATATAAATATTATGTATTTTTTATGAATTAATAAAAAGTTGCCTGGCATATGGTGTAGAATCATAGAATGGGTTGGGTTGCAAGGGACCTCAAAGCCATCCAGGGGCAGGGACACCTCCCATGGGATTAGGGGGCTCCAAGCCCCATCCAACCTGGCCTGGAACACCTCCAGGGAAGGGGCAGCCACCACTGCTCTGGGCACCCTGGGCCAGGGCCTCCCCACCCTCACAGCAAAACATTTCTCCCTAAGATCTCATCTCAATCTCCCCTCTTGCAGCTGAAAACCGTTCCCCTCATCCTGCCCCGCACTCCCTGATCAAGAACCTCTTTCCCTCTTTCCTGTAATCCCTTTCAATACTGGAGGCTGCTCTGGGATACGACTGGTAAATCCACTCCACTGCTGGAAGCAGTGAATTTTCCTGCCCTTCTGCAGACCTCACACCTAGATGTTTCTCCTGGAGGAAAAGCATAATAATCTCTTTCCCCGTTTCCAGAAATCACACCTCTCCATTTGTTTTGGGAATATTATTTCCTCTTTAGTGTTGTGTATTCTTCTAGAGTGTTTGCTTTGTTGTTACTCTCCGTTCCACTGTGGACACAGGAGAACTAAGCTTTGTTCCAAGCATCGAGGAGCCAATCTCTTGAGTCATTCCATCATTTTTATCTTGTTTCTGGAGAAACATCCTGGCGACATAGAAGCTCATAATTTTTTAGCTGCATGTCGAGCTGTTTCTTGGGGATGCTCCTTGGATCTCAGTGCTGGGAAGCAAAGGGTTTAATTTTTAGTTGAAGAGTCATCTGGGCATGGACTTAGGGTTATAGACCCTGGCAGAAGAGTTTTCATGCACCTTTGCTCGTTAGTATTTCATGTTGAGGTAGCGTTGTTCGGTTCATGAGGAGGAAATGCAGCCCCTGCAGCTCCACTCCGTGAGTTTGTTTGGTTTGGATGCTCGTGATGCGGGTGACAGCTCTGAGAACGCTGGATGCTTGCACAGGAGCTTTCAAACTGCCTCTGGTGACAGCTTTGGCTGGATCCAAAGTGGCAAACGAAACATGGGGGAGAGAGAAACTTTCACACCTTCTTGCCAGCCAGCCTGATCTGAGCAGTAAACTCCACTGTTAGTTTTCCTAAATACAGCACAGGGTGTTGAAGGAACAACTTTCCACTACTTCACTCTCTGTAGGGCTTTAGGAAAAGAAAAACTGAAGCTCTCCATGCAGTTTCCCCTCTTGCAAAATTGCATTAATGATGTTTGCATGTGTTCATAAAGTGTTTTGTGCTCCAAGAATAGAAGTGTTATGTCAGTGCTGTGCATTGTCATTATTTATTATCTCGGAGCTAATGGGATGCAATACAAAGAGCGCGGCATGATTTCGGAAGCTGAAGGCGTGCCGCGTTTCCTGATGACAATGTGAATGATTGTGGCTTTTTGAGGCGATGGGAGACGTGGAATTTGTCCTTTGCAGCGTGCTGATGAGGAATCCTTCATTGTTCTTCTGAGCGAGGGGCACCAGGCGGGAGGTGTTTTGTACGAGTCTGGAAGGGCACTGGAGAAATCCGAGAAAATAGCTGTGTAAATTTGTGGTTTCAGCAATATTAAGAAACTGTTGACATGTTGGGAAGAGCATTTCAGGGTGTAAATACATGAGAAAGGCAGTAGAGAGATACTTGAGTTACAAAAATGTCTCAGCTTTGGAAGTCCTACGTGACCTATCATTCACTGGAACAGCGTTTTGAATCTGGAAGGAAATGGTGAATAACTGAATTTTAATACCTCCCTGCTCTTCTCCCCCAGCTCTTGCTCTTCCTCAGAGCAAGTCAGCACTCGTGTAGCAGAGCAACCACACGGGCTGCATCTTGGATATATCTTCTTATTGCATCTCACAGACCGAGCAGTGCTGGGTTTGGGCTGGTCCTTGAGAAGGAGGCATCCAGACATCTCTAAAACAGTGAGGTCTGGGGTAAACAGCCTCACGTTGCAAGCGAGGGAGCCAAAGAGGAGACCTGGATGTGTGTAGTCAATGAAGTTAAACCTTATGCAAAAGCCTGCTTGTGAGTTCAGGGATCTGGACATGTCTCGTCTCTCAACCTCATTCCAGGTTTCCACAGTATTTTGCATTTTTATCTCAGAAATATTTCAAATGAGCCCAAAGCTGGGGAGGGGCTCTGGATCAGGGAGTGCAGGGACAGGACGAGGGGGAAGGGTTTTCAGCTGCAAGAGGGGAGATTGAGATGAGATCTTGGGCAGAAATGGTTTGCTGTGAGGGTGGGGAGGCCCTGGCCCAGGGTGCCCAGAGCAGTGGTGGCTGCCCCATCCCTGGAGGTGTTCCAGGCCAGGTTGGATGGGGCTTGGAGCCCCCTGACCCAGTGGGAGGTGTCCCATGGCAGGGAGGGCGCAATTGGATGGGCTTTAATATCCTTTCTGACCCAAACCATTCCATGATTTTATGATTAAATGCCTGTGTCCCATGCTTTGAGGTGAATACTTTTGACTTAGATTTAGAGACTTAATTTTGAAGCTAATACTTTTGTGAAGTTTTGTCATAAATACTTGCATTCCTCTACTCCAGGGTCTTCGCTGACACGAGGCTGGTCCCAACCCTTCTTACACTGTAAATTGGCTTTAGATCTTTCAAAAAAGAAAACACACAACCATGTGTTAAAAAATGCACCCCCCCTAACCTGTAACTTCAGATAATTAAATGCATCCTTGCATATTTGTAGTTTGCCTAATCAGTTCTTGAAACATGACTCTTATTAAGTACGGATTGTAAGGAGGCTCTACAGTTCACCCCGCTGCATGGATACTTAAAAAGAAAGAAAAAAGAACCCATGGCCAACAGAAATGCCGTGATATAAATCCTGGCTGCCCTGCTGTTGTCTGTCAAGGTATGTCTGAGCTTTCAAATATGAGAACTTTTCAAAGGAAAACACATGGATTCCACCTCTTTCGTATTAATATTTCCTGAGTGCTTTTCCTTTCAAGTGTTTCTGTTTTCTGTGGTGCCTTTTTCAAATTAAAAAGGCTTCCCAAGCCTTTCAACACAGCATGTGTCCAAAGTGTGGAAAATTCTCTTTGAAGAGTCACAGTGTTTAAAAAAAAGAAAAGAGAGGTAAAAAAGAAGGAGAGCAAATGCTGTCTGGTGTGGTGTGAAGGGCAGTTCTGTGCTTTCAAACAGAGCATTTCTGATTAGCCATGGGTTTTCTTTGCTGGTGTTACACATCACCCAGAAAAAGATGAATGTGCATCCAAACATACTTGGAAAAATTTGTCTGATCTATCCTAATCTTGTTGGTGTTAACCTGGCTGTTTGGATGCTCACACTTTGCTTCCAAGGTAGGATCATAGAATCATGGAATGGGTTGGGATGGAAGGGACCTCAAAGCCCATCCAGTGCCACCCCCTGTCATGGGCAGGGACACCTCCCACTGCATCAGGGGGCTCCAAGCCCCATCCAACCTGGCCTGGAACACCTCCAGGGATGGGGCAGCCACCACTGCTCTGGGCACCCTGGGCCAGGGCCTCCCTACCCTCACAGCAAAACATTTCTCCCCAAGATCTCATCTCAGTCTCCCCTCTTGCAGCTGAAAACCCTTCCCCCTCATCCTGTCCCTGCACTCCCTGATCCAGAACCTCTTTCCCTGTTTCCTGTAGGTTCCCTTTAATACTGGAAGGAGTTTCAGGCTACAGTGGTGAGAGAAAGTTCCACTGTAACAGCCTGCAAATCACTGATGGCCTCTTTAATAGATGAAGAGCTGTTGTGTCCTTTTTAACATATGCAAAACTTTCCTGGAAAGGAGCTTAGTTAGTTATTTGTAGTGTGTCCTTATCTGGTTATCATAATGCTGATTGATGAGCAGGGGAGGTGCTGAAGCCACTTCCATCCCTGGAGGTGTTCCAGGCCAGGTTGGATGGGGCTTGGAGTCCCCTGATGCAGTGGGAGGTGTCCCTGCCCATGGCAGGGGGTGGCACTGGGTGGGTCTGTGTCTTTTCTAGGCTATGTCAGCCAGCAATTAAGGATCTCCTTATTACCAAAAGGACTTTCAGGATAAACCTAGATACTTACAGACTGTTAGCTTGTTTTGTAATATTCCTCTTTGTTTTCTGCCCCCTTTTCCCCTCCTACCTTGTGTTCCTTGTGCTAAATGTAGAACAAACCCCCTCCCTGACTGCTGTGGTCTAAGTTAGCAGTTATTGTGTTCAGTTCCTGCTCATCTGGGGCAGCAAAATTTAGGGCAGGAGCTGTGAAAATGTTGGGAGAAGAGAAACAAGTCAAAAGTTTGAGGGATGCTGTTTCTTGCAGCAGACACCTAATTAGTAGGAAAATAAAAAAAAGAAAAACCTTTTGGCTTGCCTTGACATTGTTTTTTATGAAGATGTCTACATTTTAAGACATTCCATTTCCTACATGGATGGCCTGTGACACCAGCACTGTAGGCACCGACTCAGGACAAGAGGAGACAGAGGGAAGATGCCACATCCCCTACTTCACAACTGCAAAGAGAGTTCAGCGTTTGATTCCCGTTCCCTTCCCTTTTCCGTGGGTTGTGGACATTTCTTTGCTCTCCGTCTGCTGAGCCCTGAACGCAATCCTAGCGCATGAATCGCCCTTAAGCCTCGCCAGATGCTCCATCAAAGGTGGGGGGATGGCACAGAGGTTAAGGGCCAAAGTCAGAGCCACAGAAAGCGGATGCCAAGCTGAAGTGTCAGAGACAGCATCACGTGGGATCAGGAGTTGTGTAGCTGGGATGCACAGCTGGTGGCAGGAATTACAGGGATTCCTTCACCGCCTGCCCTTTGCGACTTGGGATACCAAGAGAGCAGGGGCTGCTCTTGCGGAGTTATTCTTGTTCAGATCTGGAAGTTCAATTGTAAGAGCGGGGACGCGTTAGCTCGAACACACCCAGCAGCTTTAGCTGGCTTCTGGGAATCCTTCTGAACATGAACTTGAACTCCGAGGGATGGAGCTGCCTTGCGGGAGGCGAATGAAAGGCTCCGCTGGCTGCGTCTTAGCTGGGCTCTGCGGGTTTTTGTGCTCTGAGGCTCCGCTCCTTTGTCTTCCCAGGCTGTTTCCTGGTGCTTAGAGGAAAAAAAAAAGGCCACAGCCGTGCTCTGAGAGGAGATTTGTGCTGTAATGAGAATCCTTTGCTTTTATTAGCGCTATTTGCATAGACTCAGAGCATGTGGAAGATAAGAGGCTTAAGCTGTTAAGTGTAGAGAAATGTAAGGTAATAATGAGGTTACGGAGGAAACCCTGGCTGAGCTGAGCTGGAGGCAGAGCCCTGCACCCCTCGGCTCAGCCAGTGCGTGACGTGGGGTGCCAAGCGATGCAGAGCTCAGGAATCCCCCCATGTGCAGCGCTGGGTTTTGCCTGAAATGCTGCTTGTTGTTCCCCCTCCCCGCTTCTGCCTTGCTCCCACTGTATTTATCGCCTTTGCCTCAAAATTCTTCCTGTCTGGCGTGGGGTTTATCACCCGTCCGGCTTTGTAAGGCAGTGGGAGGATGCCCAGGTCCTTCAGAGAGCAGCAGCAGGTGGAGGGGGTTTTTGCTGCCCTCAGCCTCTCTCTGCCTGTTGCTTCTGCACGCTACGGGAGCCTGCGCGGGCTGGATGTTGCTGGTACAACATGGACAGATTTTCTTATAATACCATTTTATTTAAAGACTTGTTTAGGTGCCTGATTGAGAGCCCTTCACGGGGACAGACTCCTTGGAATATGTCATTCTGCAAAGCCAATATATGCCTTATTTTATATATATAGTTATGTATGATATGTCTCTATATAATAACATGCATGATTGCCCCGCTGATGAAACACTGTAGATTAGGAGGAAATGTAGTTATTAGCTCTTGATAAGCAGCCACTTTTCATCCCAGCTGTTTTTTAATTAAACATAGATATGAAACGCAGCTGTTCATTCGAAGAACAGTTTTTATTTCTCTGAAGTGCAGTGTTTTCTAATGTCAAGTTCTCAGTGCAAGAAGAAAATTCTTTATAAGGGCCTATTTTCATCCCTGTTTACTTTTCTAACAAACATTTCTTATTGCAGGTGAAGGTGAGCTTAACTTGAGAACTCTTAGCAAATGAGAGGTGTGATCTTCAGGAATGGGGCAAGGATTTATTTTATTAGCTTCAAAAATATATTTGGACCTTGATGCTTTTGTGCCTAAAAATACCATGTGTATTTCTTTAAGCTATGACTTGATTTGAGTCTTTCTGAAAGCTTGAAGCCCCAGCAGTTGTACAGAAGTTGTTTAGTAAATCAGAAATTGTTATGAGGAAGCAGTGTGCTGCTGGAAATATTGGGTCTGGCTCTTCAGGAGGGACAAAATTCTGTGGTTGAAACTCAGGTGTTGTCCTGGTACAACTCTCAACAGCATTAGCTGCCAGAGTGAATGCTCTTGTGGTGGTCTTCACTGGTGGAAAATGACCAGTAGTGGTTTTGGGGAGGATTTTCGTAGGCCACCGGTGATATTACAAGCAGTAGTTGTTAACTAATGTGCCAAATGGTAACTGTTCACTTCTTTGATTTAAAACAGCGGTGCTGTTTCTGAGAAATCAATTGTGTTTGTATTACTGGTCATCTGGAGATTTTCTTTCTTGCTGTTCCTTTTCATTCCCCAAATACACTACAGGGATGTGAGCAACACCCATGCTGGGACAGAAGCTCTGCAACTGCTCAGAAAGTGCAAACAATCCCTGCTCATCTCGATTTTCTACTTGTTAGTACAAAACTTCCTGGTTTCTGGGAGCTGAGCAAACTGACGTGGAGTTCCTGGTTGGTGTGCTCAAAATAGCAAAGTGTTTCAGAGAAATCCCTCATTACAACATTTAACGGCTTTGCATTTGTGCAGCCAGACCACCCGGATGGAACGTGTTTCTCTTGAGTTCCCTGTGGTCTGTGCAGAGACCCCTAGGCTGCAAAGAAATGACAACTACAACAAAATAGGAGCTATCACCTTTCTACTGGAGCATCAAACCCAAAACTCTAAGAGCTGCGCTGTTCATTTTTACTGGGGTGCCTGACAGCCCCAAGCAAACCCTTTATCCGGTGTGACTTCAGACACGTGCTGCCTCCTTTAAAAGAAATCCTGTGTAAACCAGCTGTGTTTCGCATACGTTTGACTCCACCCATGCTGGATGGTGTCTTACGGTTCCGAGCAGAATCCATCAGCAAAACACAGGCAACATGATTTCATAGTAATTATAGAGGTGGTTTTAAGCGATTCCTCATGGGAAACTTTTGAGTGTGGTGTCTTAGTAGGGAACCAGAAGAATGAGTCGGATGTGAGATGCGATGCTCATGCCATGCCTGACTTGGTGCGAGTCTCACTGGTGAGTGGAACTCCTGCCATCTTCTGCTTTTGACTATATGTATTTTCCGTCTTAATTTCCTTGATGGTTCCCGGCCTCCCCAGTGATCTTTTTCTCAGTCCCTTGATGGAGAACACAGAGTTGTTTGAGAACACAGAGTTGTTTACAGCCTTGCAGGAGCTTGTGGAATAAGTTTTCAGCTTACCGAGGGAAGAGGAAGAGTTCTAGGTTAGGGAAATTTTCCTCTCCTCCGTGGAGCAAATGTGAGCTCAAGTGCAAAGACTGATGCAACCCTGCCCAGCCCATGAGTGTGTGTGAAGCTCTTCTGTGGATGACACGTTACCCAGGACACGTTGTTCCACTTCTCTTGTTGCCACCTGGGCTGTGCCAGCTTTGGCTGGTCTCATTCTGACTTGATTTGTTAGCGCCGATTCCCTCTGGAGTCTGCGCTGCTGAAGAAAAAGCCACCATCTCCTCCTCCCTCTTGGGCTGCTGTGGAATTGGACACACTCCCTTTTCTTATTTCTGTATTTAGGTACAGCACGACCCCGAGCAGGCAAACATCTCCCTGTGCATGTTGTGCCTTCAGCCTGTCCCCAGAAACACCCAGTCCAAGCAGGGATTTAGAAGGCATTGCTTGCCATAGTGCTCTCAGCAGCACAGGGACAAGGGTGGCACCACCTGCACTGAGCATGCCAGCCACACCATGCATGGCACGGACACTGATGCCTCCATTGCCTGGGACCATTGGATCTGTGCAAAAGGAGAGCCAAGGATTCCTCTGTGATTTAGTAGCACATTATCCCCAGTTAACACCAGCCTAAGTGATGACACAGGATCAAGGCAGATGAAATCGTGCCTTCAGACTCTTCCAGCTGGGACCCTAAGGCTGGATAGCAGGAATACCAGAGCTGCTTCAGGCATTGAACCACCGATGGCTTAAAGGTGAAAATCCTAAGGTCTTATTCCTAAAGTATCAACAGTAGCTGCTCCTTGTGTTTGCCACCCCTGGAGGTGTTTAAAAGACAGGTAGATGAGTTCCTTAGGGATAGGGTTTAGTAGGGAGACAGGCACAACTGGACTCGATGATCTCAGAGGTCTCTTCCAACCTTAGGATTCTGTGATTCTATGATTTAGACGAAGCAAAGGCTGATCCTGGGTGTGTTGGG
Organism: Geococcyx californianus; assembly: GCA_013389885.1. Lineage (NCBI taxonomy): Eukaryota > Metazoa > Chordata > Aves > Cuculiformes > Neomorphidae > Geococcyx > Geococcyx californianus. The sequence goes on along the minus strand of VWPV01002130.1, from coordinate 14,677 downwards.
GGTCAACATGCTCAACACTGACTTCTTTGTTTTGTGTTCATCTTATACGATAGGGGAAGCTGCAGTTTCAACCTGCAAAACTATTTTTGGAAGGAAGCTCAGTTCATTAAACCTTCAGCTGGGTGTTTTTTTAAGGGGAGAGGGAGACAGTGGTTTGCTACAGTTTATTTGACCTAGTTAAGGAAAATATCAAGTCGCCTCAGGCAAGTAATTAATTTGTACAGACTTCCTCCCGCTCGCGGCGCGTTGTGCACAGCCAATATTGGCTGCAGGTGAGGATGATCGGCTTCGCGGCTTGCAGGAACCCTGCCCAGATTTGCAGCTGTCGTGCGGTATGTTAGGTAGATCCTACATCTGAGAGCAAAGGCAGCAGGTCGGCAAGAGAGCTCCAGATGGTATTTATTCGAGACCTCAGCAGTTGACTTGGGATGATAGAAAGCTTTCCCTGTTGCTTTCTCTTTGGCAGCAGCGCTGCTTTTCAGTGTCATTTTCAGACTGACTGTCATGGCTGGATTCAAGGGTATTTTTGTCGTTAGGTTGAGAGCTCTGTCTCCTTTGCCGATGCCAAGCCAGCACATGGCCTTGCAAGCTCCTTAGGTGTTCTTCAGCCCCTATTCGAAGGGACCAACATTCTGAGGTGAAGATGGTGGTGTTAGTTCACCTTTTTCCTGCTGGGACAGGTTATCATGGGCTTTGAGGTGACACCAACCCTGCCAGCTGGCCATTAGGCACGAATCCACCCTCTTCCAAACCCCAGTGCTGGGTCATTTGGTCTCCTAATCCCTGTCATGCTCCAAACTGTACCTGTTTGCAGCTTTGCACTGCACCTTGGCTTGGCTTTTACAAAAGCACCAAGCGCTGTGGGCACGGGGCCAAACCACAGCGGCGAGGAGGTGACGGTCTTGCATGTAGTAGTGTTAAACTCTCAGAATTAAAATAACTGAAAAGGCCTGGAGTCAAAACCCTTGTGGAGCCCAGCTGGTGGGGAGAAAAGCCAGTTTCTTATTAAGTGAGCCCCTGTGATAAGAAACTCCTGGCTACCCAAAGTGATGTTGTGCTACATGGCAAATCCCACACGTGTGCAAATCCTCTGTTCCCCAGGTAGGTACCGTTTGCATAGCAAGGGCTGACTGGCAGGTAAAAAAGAGTCCATGAGAGCTGTTTTAACCTGGAAATCCTGAACTGACAGAAAGATGAATCTCAAACTCTTCTCAGGTTTGTGAGCATTTAAAAGAAACAGAAATGGTTTNGCAGGTGGTGGAACTGGGTGGGCACTGAGGTCCCTTCTGACCCAAACCATTCCGTGATTCTCTATGTTGTTGGCAGCTGTGGCGATCTGTTAAAGAGAAGCTCTGATTTCATGAGTTGGCACTGTAGTCATTTGGAGGAGCTTGCTTTTTGCAGAAAAAATATATCTTATGTAATGTGCAAAATTTGTAGCAGTAGTCAGCTCTTTAGCAGGAAGGTGCCTGCATGCTGGCACCAGCAGAAAAGAGGAAATAGATCCAGATTTGACAAAAAAGCGTGCAGAGAGTTTGCTGAAGAAGCTGGGTGTCTGAAACAACCAGCGCTGGCAGGGCTTGGTGCAGCACCCAAAAAGAGTCGTGGGGAGCACATGCAGATTTAGAAGGTATCGAGTGGTTGACTAAAAATGTAAAAAAAACCTCAGAAAAAGCAAAATTTGAAATTGCTTTTGTGTTGTGCCTGTGAATGTTGCCCTCAGGTGTGGACACATGTGTGCGTGCGCTTGTCCAGCCAGGTCTGAGTGAACATCACTGCAGGTCCCCACCAACTGCCCCAGCCCCACGCAGCCTTGGAGAAGGGTTGCTTCTTTTTCAAAGGGAGAAATCATGCAAAACTGAATCTTCTGCAACCTGATACGGCATGAAAAGTTATTCTTTGGGAGGTTTTTTAGTTTCTTTTTTTTTTTTTTCTCTGAGGTTTCCCTTTCTGGGATGCTGACAGTGGCTGAAGGGCTCTAGGAACCACACGCAAACCATGGGAATGGGGATATAGTTGGTTAGGAAATGGATGCAGCAGAATCAAGGAAAATAACAACTAGGTCACCACACTCCCTTCTGGGACCAGCGCCCCTTGTGCACCATTCCAGTCCTTTGTACCATTTCACTTCATCCAGCCTCCAGAGTTTCTACCATCAGCTCTTTGCAGAGCAGTCACCCAGGACACCCTGAGGTGTATCTCGTACATACAGCGAGGGAGGAAGGGACATCATAGAACCATTAAGGTTGGCAAAGACCTCTACGCTCATCCAGTCCAACCGTCAGCCCAACCCCACTGTGCCTGCTAAATCAGGTCCCAAGGTGCCACATCTACATGGTTTTGAGCCCCTCCAGGGATGGAGACTCCCCCACTCCCTGGGCAGCCCTGGAAAGCCTCTGCCAGGGCTTCACCACTCTGTCAGTGAAGAAATGTTTCCTAAGATCCAGTCTAAACCTTCCCTGGTGCAACTTGAGACCATTTCCCCTTGCTTGTTATTTGGGAGAAGATGAGTATCTCGTCAAAATCTGTCATAATTTTTATTTTCCTATCCTAAAGCTGGAGGTGGAGGCACTGTGGGTGCTTGGGTGCTGAGCATCCCAGACAATAGACATGCTTGATCTAATATTTAATTGGGGATAATCATGTTCGTTTATGCTGTATTCCTACCCTGAACACTCCTCCTCTCTTTAGACCAGAGTAGATGGTTTCTCTTGTCTTCAGTGTAAGGGCACGACGGTGGAGTTTCAGGTCTCTTCAGCTCCTCTAAGATAATGAGAACAAGGGATATTCTTTATCCCAATTAAACAATCTTCTCTTACATCTGCTTCATCATTTTTAGTGGGAAAATAAACTGGAATAATAGTTCTTTGATTTATGTGCTAATGAAAAAGAATCTAATAGGTACCGAAATGCAGATAAAATTTGTTCTTTGGATCTTTTCATCAATTGAAGCCTCAGTGCTGGGAGCATGCGGCCACTTTTCTGCCTCTGTAGTTTATTGTGTTTTGGGTAAAAGCATCCCAAAGAGAATGGGTTTGAACATAGCACCAGAAAAGACAGGAGTGGGTAGAGGTCCTGGGGGTGGGGAGGGATGGGAGAGGGGTGACATAGCTGAAAAGCACTGAGGAGCGATGCACCAACAAGAGTGAGGATGCTGAGTAAGAAAGCCCAAAGAACCCTGAGAAACTGCAGCTGAGTGCAGGTTTCAGTGCATGTTTGTTAATTACAGAGTTTTTCAAGCAAAGTGATCCCCAAACTGGGCCTTTTTGTGGGTTGGTTTCTGCACCCTGAACCCAGCCCTGTTGGCAAGAGGGAAATTCCCAGCTGCTTTGCTCCCCAGAAATGGAAATTGGAGCCTGCCGAGACAAGCGCTGCTGTTGGAGGTCGTTCAGGCCCTTTTGGGAGATGATTATTTGCATTTATTTCTATTAATTTCCTCTCCTAAAATATGCCCCGTGGGCCCCAGCATTGTTGTGGCTGTTCAGCCCTGAGTTTCGTAAAGCCTTTTCAGTATTCAGAGGCTGCTGGAGAATACATTTCACCAGTTGCACGTTACCGTATTCATGCCACTCGGCTCAGATTTATGAATCAGTGCTTCTTGCTGCACATCACGGGGGTTTCCTCTCCTCCCAGCACCCCCTTCCCAACATCTTCCAGTTGTTTGCAAACAGCTGCCTGGCTTGCAGCGTCACCGGTTGTCAAGCATATGATGAGAAATAAAAATAAAATCAGAGCAAGATAACTCACAGAAATGGTTTGAAAGCCTTGAGGTTTTAAGCGTAATGCAGCTTGAGATTTAGGGTTGATGATTTAGTTACTTTTTTAGGCTATCTCATGGCTTTTGAGGATTTAAGTTGCAAGTTTTCATCGAATTATAGAATCATGGAATGGTTTGGGTTGGAAAGGACCTCAAAGCCCACCCAGTGCCACCCCCTGCCATGGGCAGGGACACCTCCCACTGCATCAGGGGGCTCCAAGCCCCATCCAACCTGGCCTGGAACACCTCCAGGGATGGGGCAGCCACTCTGGGCACCCTGGGCCAGGGCCTCCCCACCCTCACAGCAAAACATTTCTCCCTAAGATCTCATCTTAGTCTCCCCTCTTGCAGCTGAAAACCTTCCCCCTCATCCCATCCCTGCACTCCCTGATCCAGAGCCCCTCCCCAGCTTTCCTGGAGCCCCTTTCAGTGCTGAGAGGCTGCTCTGAGGGCTCCCTGCAGCCTTTTCTTCTCCAGGCTGAACAACCTCAACCTTCCCCAGCCTGTCAATTTTTTTTTCTCTTTGTTCTTTGGGCTGTCACAGTTAAAGGAAACTGAGGCTCTCATTGAGCTCCAGGAACTGGGCCTTTAAGGGGAATAATGTCAGGATATTCTGGGTAAAATGCTGAGTCGGCAACATTCAGGTAAATCTCAAGTGCAGCAGTTGAGACATTTGAACCATGGTGTCATAATCTGATCTCTGCTGGTGGGATCACTTTTCCAAGTGTTCTGTTTAGTGAGATCCCACAGGATTTTACCCCTGGCTGAAGGGAATTGGCCTGGTAGGAAGGAATTGTCACCTTCATCCCTTTGCTTTTTGCAGGGAAGCCTCCGTGGTGGAGAGGAAAGAGACCTGTAGGTGTACACATTTATACGCACACGTATATGTCTGTGTAGCTATTTATCCCAGTCTTTGCAGGGATGGGGTATGATGTGATAGCACACACTGGCATAAAGCACCGCTTTCCCATTTATCCCAGTGTGACGCTGTCTCTGTGTGGGTATCGATGGGTGCAGGCGGTGCGGGCGATGCACTCCAGGCTGAGATTCAGCACGTGCAATGAGAAAGCCAGCTGGTGTGGTCCTCCACCAGCGAGGATGCTGCTTTGGAGGGATGCAGCTTTCAGCTCCGTGTTGTAAAGGCTTTGTAAAGGCTCACAAAATGCCTTGGCTTGGAGCGGGGAGTGGGGGGGGGGGATGAATCCAGATCCCCTGGGTTGCTTGCGGGGGATACGATGCCTGCGGGGCTGCACCCAACCTGTTCTTGACTGGGCTGACGAGCTGTGCAGAGCAAGGAGGTTTTATTTGGGTTGGTTTCTGTGACAGGTAAAAGCCGCTGGGCTGCATTAAAATGAACTTGCAGTGAACTGTGTGCGTGGGCTCGGCTGAATTGCCTGTTTCATTCAAATTCTTATGGCTGAAAAGAAGCCCGCTGTGTTCGAGTGTCAAGAGGGGCCAATGCTGAGCAATTTGTGTGGTAGCTCTGCCTGGGTGAGGGCAGGACCGCGAATGAGGCGAAGATGTTAGAAAGTGGGGGGGAACTTTCCTGGTAAACCAATAAAATGAATATTTTCTTTGTTTTATTTGCAGCAGAAAGAAGGAATTTGATGGGGGTTTTTTAAAATATCCTTTTTTTTTGAAGATGGAAAGCACTTTAAAAACTCAGGATTAAATAAAATCATAGAATCATAGAATGGTTTGGATTAGAAGGAAGCTTAAATCCCATCCAGTGCCACCCCCTGCCATGGGCAGGGACACCTCCCACTGGGTCAGGGGGCTCCAAGCCCCCTCCAGCCTGGCCTGGAACACCTCCAGGGATGGGAAAGGAAAGTGTCTGCTCACGTGGGAATTACTCTAACCCTGTACAGATGGCACGGCCGAAAAGCATCCCAGCCACGTGCCTCAGGTTTGATTTACTCCGCTGGTTCTGATGCCGGGTGACGAAGTGCTGAACACAGGCGCTGTGGCAGTCAGCGGGACCTGAAAGGTTCTCAGAGTTGGGATTTGCACGGCGAGCAGCGCGATGTGTTCAGCCCTGCCTGCTGAGCGCCGTGTGCCAGCCTGACGCATCCGCACTCCGCTCTCGGATGCTGGGGATGGGGGTGGGGTGCTGTGTGTGGAAATAAAATGTGTGCCTGTGAGGCAGCTTTGGTACAATTTGCATCTCGGCTCTGTTGGTACATGTCTCCAGGCCAGGAAATGTGCTTTCCTTGGAAGGCTTTCTTGAACCGCATGGTCTGGTAACTCAAGGCTGGGCGCCTGGGGTGCAGACTCAGCTCCTGCTGTGGAGCAGAATTGGTGGCAGTAATGTGAGTTTGCTTCGTGCTGCTTAAGCATTTCGTAGAGCAGCATAGCAACCCGTCTTTGAAGTACAGTAAGAAAATTTTAATTGGCCTAATTAGTGCGGGAAAATAAGGAATATAATAAGTAGGACTAATAACTGAAAAATGGCTTCTAATTTTGCATCCTGCGTCTCACCTGAAATCACAAAACCATGGAGTAGTTTGCATTGGAAGGAAACANTCCAGCCCTTGGATCATCTCTGAAATCCTCTGAAATTACACATGTGAATGCCATGTTTTTCAGCTGTCAAAAACTTGTGACATAATAAAGAATGAAACCATGCAAAATCCAAAGCCGTCTGTGAAAATACAATCCTTAATCTCTGTGCGTAATCCCCTTGTGTAACGCAGATATCGTTGCTCACCCACCCTCCCGCCCGACTGCGACCGATTGTCTTTTAATCCGGGGCTTTTTGAGAGCTGATTTGTGGCAGCTACCCCACTTCAAACCCTTGAAAAGCAGCAACACCCACGTCCTCCCTGTAAACCACTTCATCTTAAGCCCCACTTCTTGCTTTTGTCCTGGTGATAACCCAGAGCCGCATCGGGGAAGCCTGAGGATTTACATTAATGCTGGTGTAGTGATTTGAGCTCTGCGGTATGGAGGAACAGTTGTCTCCTCTTGTAAAGAAAAAAGGATTACCTTCTCTTCCAAAAGCACGTTAATTTAGCCCAAACAACATCAGACTTCAACATGTTGTGGGTGGTGTAAGGAGGTGGGCAAGGGGCTGTATGCCCTGCTGCTCCTTTGGGCAGTCAAGGGATTTGGGGCTTCTGGAAGCTGAGCCGGCAGCCCAGGGTGGGGGTTCAGGGAGCAACTGGAATCAGAAACCAGCAGAATATGCTTTTACATTTAAAAAAATCATTGTAATAATAATAAAAGTTAATTGGACTAGGTTCTCAAAGGACCACTAGTTGAATCCTGAGATGGTGACCGAGGGACAAATGTTTATATCCCTTACAAATTAACCACACTGTTCATTGCAAAATCTATAGTGATTTTCTTTCTTTGACCTTGGGAAGCCCTGGGATTTTGGAAGGTGGGGTCGGTTGGTGTTTGTGAAGACCTGAAAAATACAGGAGCTCTCCACTAAAGATCAGGTGTGCTATTCTGTGGCATATTTAGTTTTTCCAGGAACATTGTATCTAACATTTGCTTCCAATGTCCTTCCCTGACCTCCCCCCACACCACATCACGCCAACGGTATTTCTGCACAATACGGTTGATATGAATAAACACTTATCTCCTTGAAGTCGTTTTCTTTTGTTCTCTAGACCCGTTATTCCTGAACCTGGAGTGGAGAAAGCTTTGCCTTGGAGTCAGGGCATAGGGTTTACACGTTTCTGGGTCTCTCCTGGCTTTGCTGGTTGGTGCAGAGCACAGCGGTGGGCGCACACAAAACTCGCTCTGTAATAAGGTCATTTAACATCCAAGGGAGAACAGCTTTTAATCCTTACTAGATCTGGCTGGGCCGGATTCAGACTGGCATTAACAAAGCCTTGAGGCATCCAGTTTCATCTGCAGTTCTAATTTAAAGGAAGAAGGGGAGATACTTTGCGGCCAGAAAGAGTGATGAAGAGCTATACGGTTGAGAAGTCTGAACCAGGATTTGCAAAATTAGCTCCTAGTTTGTAGTTCATGCAGTAGATTACATGTATCACGTGTGCATACTTGGACATTGTATACATATTATATATAATAGCTTTAATATATTTATAGAACATATTTTGACATCATGGAATCACAGAATGGTTTGGGTTGGAAGGGACCCAAAAGCCCATCCAGTTCCAACACCCCTGCCATGGGCAGGGACACCTCCCACTGCATCAGGGGGCTCAAAACCTCTGCAAACAGGTCTATAAAATATAAATTATATAAAATAATATATTATAATGTATAAAAATAATGTAATTTGTAAAATAAGAAATAGATAATGTGAAATCTGATATCATGCAATTATATCTAGAATGTAATATACACATATAAGTACAATATGTATAAAACATTCCAGATATACCTGGACTCCTGAGGTGAGCTGTTGAGTTTACCCGAAACCAAGGTTGGTTCTAAGATCCGTGGTCCCAGGCAGCTCCCTCAACACCGTGTGTTGATTTGAACATCTCCTGTTATATGACGTATCTCGATGCAGTTGGCAGCAGTGGCTTTGCCCAGCCTCTCAGTTCTGTGTTATTAGTTTGGGTGCAGTATGGTAAGGGCAAAGGTTCAAGGTTGGGGCTAAAGAGAAGAGCGCTGAACGGCACCTGAGGCACAGCAGAAGGGCTGAAACCGAACCCCATCTTGATTTTAATTCAAAGAAAAAGTCATGTTGCAGGACAAAGAGGAAGGGGTTTGCAGGACCTTGCTCCTGTCCAGATGGTGCACGGCAGGGTCAGTCCCTCCCGGAGAGGAGCAGGGATTGAAATCAGTGCATGGCGGGCAGTAACGGTAGAAAGAAAATGATTTTAATTCCTGGAATCATTAGCATTATGTCAGATCAATTCTGTATAGAACAATCAGCATCTGAATCTGATGGGACATTTTGCAGTTGCTATGGGTAACGTTCGCTGTTCCTTCTAAAAACACAGACTCTGGGGGAAGGATGGTAACGCCGAAAGCTGAGCGGTTAGCGCAAAATTTGTGTTTATCTTCCAGGATGGATTTTATTTTGGGGGTCATTTGAGGATAATAACAGACAGTGATTGATCAGGGGCAAAGTGGCTCCATCTGGCTCAGGAATCTGACTGTTTTGCTCTGCCTTCCCAGGCAGTTTTCCCCGTTACTGCTAAGGCGCTCAATTCTACCCTTAAAATAGAATATTATATTTGTGAAATGGGCTTAAAATCCCCAGTGCTTTCAGCATAGATACACGTTAGTGATGCAGTAACATTGTTAATTGCAGACCTCTCCTCTTAACAGCCTTTTATGCATGCGTTATGTTTTTTATGAATCCTTAAAAGACTTCTTTTCTAACGTCTTATGGCATAAATGACTCATCTCACCTGACATGAATAGTGAGAAAATTGGAGCCTGCTTTTTTTCTGCCTACTTTCCTTCTGATTTCAGAACGCATCATTTCTCTGCTGTGGTTTAAGCCATAGCCTCCACATCCTTGCAATTATTTCATGAGAATAAGGAATAAAAACCAGTGTCAGGTGGGAAAGAGTAGGGTGAGGAAGGAAAACACATTGGGGTCCTTTTAGTTTTTTAGAGGCTGCTTGAAGGTCTTTAAGACTGAGTTTTGGGTATGTTGTGTTTAACAGTAAAGCATTTTTTTCCCTAAGAACCCTGATCGTAATGTCGCTTGCTTGGCCTGTGCTTCTGAATCGTAGAACCATGGAATGGTTTGGGTTTGAAGGGACCTCAAAGCTTATCCACTTCCAGCCCTTCCATTGGATCAGGGTGCTCAAAGTCCCATCCAGCCTGGCCTTGAACACCTCCAGGGAACAACCCCAACTCTCCCAGCCTGTCCTCATAGCAGGTGCTCCAGCCCTCAGGTCGTCTCCTAGGCCTCCTCTGGACTTGCTCTGATGGATCCATGTCCTTCCTGCGCTGAGGACTCCAGAACCAAA